>JAGFBZ010002436.1:0-37318 GCA_018398805.1 Hirundichthys speculiger | reverse complement strand
TAAACTGAGGGGGCGGGGTCAGAGGATGCTGAAGAACATAGTGAGAAGAGGTCACCAACTTTCTGCAGAGTCAATCACTACAGACCTCCAAACTTCATGTGTCCTTCAGATCAGCTCAACAACAGTGCAGAGAGCTTCATGAATGGGTTTACATGGTGACGCAGCTGCATCCAAGCCAGACATCACCAAGTACGATGCAAAGCCGGAACAAGAGTGGACCGAACGCAGAGCCTTGTGGCACACCTTTGTGGATCGATACAACATCTGAGCATAGACCATCATACCTAATGCACTGAGACCGCAGCTCCTCAGTTCAGCGCTTCTCTACGGTTCATATAAAATACTAAATCACTCAGTCACCACCGCATGCTCTCTGATTTAGTTAGCTGGACATCTTCAACCATTTGAACAGCAGATGATTCACAGATTCGGATCTTGTGTGATATTAGTCATCAAACTGCAACCATAAATAAATAACAACAAAGAGTGATCCTTCAGAGTTTCAGAGTGGAGACAGGACAACTTAGAGATGAGGAGGGTTTGTGCATCCGAGTTCTTCATCATGTCACATTAAAGCTACAAACTTCAGGAAAAGACAGAGCTGGACTTGATTTCGTGTTCATGAACACGTCCTAGATGCTAGAATAAGAGGGGAAACATCCTCCTACCTGAATGCGTCCAGCTTTCAACCCATTAACGCGCCAAGTATGATCGGCACTAATCCCTTTAATCACGGTGAGTATGAATCGCAGTGAGGGATTTAGCTTGTTGTCACACCACGGTGCGGTAATTTATATGGACAATGAATATAAATAATCACCGCAATCCAGAAAAATTGTTCAGGGACGTAGAAAGGCTGAAGAGAGACGTGAAGAAACACGACAACGACGTGATGAAGCTGCTGGCTGCTCGTGCTGACGAGGAGATTTCCCTGCAGGTCAGTGATGCCCGTGTGGTCATCTACGGCTACGTTGAAAATGCTCTGTGTCTGAGGCATCTTAAGTGATTAATGAGCTGAAATCACTTTTGAAAATAAAACGCTGGGTCAATGGTGGAACATTTGTTGTTCCAAAAACATCAGTGATAAAGCCGTCGCAGGTCCATCACTGCAGAAGACCAGTGACATCGTTGTGATGTCAAACACTGGTGACCTGAGAAGATGAAACCCATGACGGATCTGTCGACCCACCACGGACACGTGGACAGCCAAACGAGCAACCGGAGCACAAAAATACATTTAATTACACTCAACAGCCCACGAGACATCTGGGACTTTAAGAATATGAAAAACCTAAAAAATCTACCTCATAGTTTAAATGTAACCTGTTCAAAACTTAATTTGTTTATTTTATGTTAAGGGTGCACGATAACTATCGCGCCGATAACAGGAAATTATGACGTCATCCCGATAAGTCTAATATCATGATGAATACCCCCGATAACATATATATTTTGTCAACACGGCAGTGCCTCGCTCCCTCTGAAAGGATATATATATGAAGGGATGTATACTCTCGCGGCGATGTGTCGCCATCAGCTTGTCGCTGAGATGCCGCTATCACTTTTGATGTATACTTAATTTTGAAGAGAGGTCTCCGCTATGTTATTCCACGCCACAACGCAAGAGGGACAATCACGAACTAGCTAAATTTACTAAACTTATCTCTTGCGTTTTTCCAGTTCCTCACCGTCTCGGCCGTATCCAGACCCACATTCATCGCTATCTCCCTCCATGAATTACTAGAATATGTGCTGTCTTTGTAGCGCGGAGAACCAGAATCGTACAGATGTGGGTACTTCCTCATTTCTTCGATGATGTGCTCTTTTCTATGCGGATGTAGAATTGACCAATCAGAGGCCTCCTTTCTCTCCTCTCTGTGGCACTGTCTGCGTAGAGCTACAATTTTGGAGAGGTGCACCGGAGTGTCTGTGTAGGGTGGGGGGGGCATCTCTGCGTCGTCTGTGATGCAGACGACCTGACGTCCGAATATAAATCAGGCTTGGGTCTTGAATGACCGGCAGTGAATGTTATGTTCAACTTACGTTGACATAATCAGAAAAACGATCACTCAATAAGGAAAATCAAGAAAACCCTCTCATGCCAGAAAACAACTTGTTAACTCGGTCATAATTTTGGTAGTTGCTGACTTGAATTGATATTCGCAGTATTCTCCCACATGTTACACATAAAAAAAGAAAAAAAAATAGAAAAGGCTGAAAGAACGACTAGCAAACGAGGGAACGTGGGAATTTACACCTCGAATGCAGCCTGCAGCACAGCGTACTGATCACAACAAACATGGCGGCGTGGAACTTCGTTAAAGTTTCAGAAGAAGATAGTTTGGTGTTTATTTGTGACGAATCCTCCGAGTGAATTCTACGAGGAGGGAAGCACAAGCTTTAATACGTAAAACCTGATCGGCCACCTACAACATAACAATCGCTTCCATGGATTTTTGAAATTGCGCTAACGTGAGCTAACGGAAGCTAATGCTAACATGCGCAAGCCAGCAGCAGTCTCCCCTCTCCCTCATTCCTCTCATCTAAAGCTTCCATGAGATTAAAAAAAATTAAATAAAAAAACTACTGAACCTAATTTACTTTAATTAAAGGTATTAATTTAAATGGAACAACAAGTCAAAATCCTTTAAATGTAAATCCTTTTCAGTTTGTAATTCTGATGCATGTATTTCCATCAGTTCAAGGAGCCTTTATTTTTTATATCAGTCAGTAATGAACCTTATTTAAGTTAATGTGAGATATCAAATAGGTTTGTTTGATAGCTTTAAGAAATGTTTGAGAGGCTTGCCAATAGTTTTTCATTGGAAAAAATAAATATCTGTTCATTTAAAAAGTCAAAACTATTTTTGATTTTGTTCATAGTATTGATGTAATGATCTTAGGTATATGTGTGTGTTATCGATTATCGGTATTGGTTTTAAAAAACAGTTATCGTGCATCCCTATTTTATGTCATTCAAAGGTCTTCCTCTTATGTTGTCTTCCTTCAACATCCTCCAGGCCACACTGGGACATTTTTAAATCTCAGCTGATTTTGAAAACGTGGGAGACCACAGACGCAACAGTCCCACGTCTGTGAAGCGTCTCAGCTGATTTTAACATCATAATCCATGAAGCCGCGCACCAGCCGAGTTGGTCGGAAAGCAAGACCACACACCCAAGACTTGTAGTGATGATCTCACAGTCACAGTTGGTGATGCTGCACAATCTGCTCATATTGACACCACGTGCGCACACATGAAACAAATCATCGGTTGCAACAAGCTTCAAACAATTATTCAGAGGAGTAAATTGGGCTCAAGATCATCTAGCGTGTAGCTAGCTTTAGCTGGTGGGTTAAAAAGTGATCGTCAAGCATCGCTGCTGTCTGACCTGACGACGTCCTGCATGTAACAATCAAAGCACGAACTAAATGAGTACATGTGGATGCATCCGGAAACTTCATGCAGTTGAAGTCTACTTACGCTTTCTGTGTGAACTGGGTGAGCAGCAAAGAAGACGGCAGCAAGAAAAGAGGTCTTGGGAGCAAGGTTCAGTGTCCGACCTTTCTCATCACGGGCCAGTCCACCAACCAGAATAGCAAACACATCAATCATAAGGGCGGATATGACAGCATGGAGGATGATGTTCAGTACATGGAAACCAGTGGGGTGAAGGCCTCCGGCTACGAGGTAGTTTAGCCTGCAATGGACATGAAATACTTGGTGCTAAATGTATATTAGTTGCTGTAAAAGTACAATCAATTACATGCCTATTAGAGGGACAAATGGAAATGTTAAGAACAATGCAAAATAATGTTTGGAGAGTAAAAGCCCATGTGGACAAGTTAATGTACAAGCGGCATCAGTCATATTATTGTTACAAACATTAAAGCTGGTCCTGCGGTTACTTTGGTCAACAATGAAATCATGAACATTTAAAATGATTATCCACTGACTTTTGAGGCAAAGTGCATTTATGGATTTTTAACTTTGTGAAATTTCCAAGGTAAACTTTTCTTTTTTTTTCTGTGATGTTTGGGATCGTTTTCACATCCATGTAACAGACCCTGACTGCTCTGGAGCCTCTCTGCTAAATGAACATGACAGTAAAGAGAAACTGCAGTTGAGCTGTTTTAAAATGTCATGCTAAGTAATCAAATCTGTTCCAGTTTGTTTACTGGAGACCACCCTCAACAAAACAACTTCCCAGAGCCTCCTGCACCAGCCTTATGGCCTTAAGGGAAGACTTTGCCCTGCTACGCTCAAATATCTGTAATGTACCATTTCTGATGATTACCATGATTACCAAGACACCCACTTACTGGCTTTTCCATTTTATTGTCAAATACCTGCTCCATTATTACTCGGGTTCATCCAGACATTACATGGAGTTTGAATGAGGGAACCTGCAGAGTCAGTTTTATGTTCAGACAGCTCTTAACATGTGGAAAGGCCCTGGCCTAGTGTGCATGTGCATGAGCAGTGCTGATTGTTCTGGTAGCAGGTGAGGACACTGGTGTCTCTTTTTTATGTTAGTAACAGCACTGAACAAAGCCGTGTAGTTATAAAAGCATGAACTACCTGAACAGGACTGTCATACAGACGTATTACATTAGTGATGCAGAAAATGTATTTGCAGTATATCATTGATGGTTATATGATATATCTTTCCCCCTTTTTATGCTTCGTCTTGAACTGCTGTTGATGTGCTTTACACTTTTGTTACTGAAGCAAATCAAAAAGATTATCAGATTGATGTGTGTGTGTTACAAAAGTGAAATTACCTGCTGACTAATGTGGTCAAAGATTAAAAGGATTTCTGTGCATTCATAAATGTGGGGCAGGATCAGATGTGCATGAGCTTCTTGACCGTCGTGATTTAAATGAATAAAGTTTAATATAAAAAAAAAATAAATCAGTGCAGCTGTCGTGAGAAATTAAAAGCAGACGAGCAAAAGATAAAGTAAACTCAACTTAATATAAACAAAATCAAACCACAAATCCATACAATTAAAATTCTTGAACCAGAATTAATTTCTAGTTTCTTAACGTTTTTATATTATTAATCAGAAGCTATTATAACAACCATTTCCTCCCCAGTAAATCAGGCCGTCGCTGATCAGTTTGTTTTGTGCAGGAAAAAAAAAAAAAGGTCAGGTGACACGTCAAACATCAAAGTACGAGTTAAACAATCAAGTTGCTGTCAATCATTATGACACTGATTATATCTGACTGGAGGAGTTGAGTCAAATAACAAAAATAAAAAAGTTACAGTCATGGAAAAAATTATTAGACCACCATTTTTTCTTCACTTTCTTGTTCATTTTAATACCTGGTACCACTAAACGTCATCATGTGACTAAAACAGACAGAAAAGAAAACACTGAATGCATAAAAGCAGTGTTTTTGGCAGTACAACGCCATAGCTATTGATGTAAAAACTTAAGTGATTTAGGTTATAATCAAGAAAACCATGGAAAATGGTGAGATAAAAATAAAACTCTTAAAAAGATAAAATAAAACTCTTATGAGCAATCTTTGTGGTTATCGTTATGTTTGTCCAAACAAATGTACCTTTAGTTGTACCAGGCATTAAAATGAACAAGAAACTGAAGAAAACAAGGGTGGTCTAATCATTTTTTCCATGACTGTATATTAAGTTTGTATCTAGCCGCGCGCCCCAGCAGCTCTCAGTCCTGAATCCATGACCGGCAATGCAAAGTTTGTTTTCAACTTTACTTTGCAACTGTTGATAATGATTAACATGAAGATCCTTGTTTATGTCAAACTCCCTCTGAAGTGTCTCTTCAGTTTCCTGTCACTGCAGAGTTCCTGTGAGTTTGAAGGTGTGGATGTGAGTGCAGACGTTGAGCAGGTGTCCTTACCTGAATGTGAGGACGGTGAGAGGTCGGTAGGATTTGTGACTGGAGTTGCTTCTCAGATTGCTTCCCCAGAAATCATTCACCCAGATGTTGTTCAGGGGTGTTGTTGGTCTCAGATCCTGCAGGGAAGAACAGAACAGACCGTGGAGGACGCTGCTCAACAGTAACCGGGGTTGTTTATGCTGAAAGAGAAACAACAACAAAAAAAAAGCCCGACCTTGTTGTTGATAATCGCTTCAGAGTCGTCAAACACAAACTCCCCGTCATGGCTGTTGATGAAGCACAGCAGGGCCAGCAGCGCCACGGTGGCCTTGGCCTGCACCGGAGGCAGCCTCGGCAGGGGGACGTGCCGGTCCCACCGGACTTCAGTCGGTGCCATCGTGCTTCCCGTGATCTTCGCTCATTCTGTGCGTCCGTCTCCCTGGGGGGTCGAGGAAGGACGGGGCGGCGAGCAGCGACTCACCTGGACAGCTGTTGTCCTCCAGAGACCAGCTCCGCAACCATGTCGGCTTATTTCTGCCAGTCGAGCTGGAAACGTCTCACTGGAAAAAAGGAGACAACAGCGATGGAGTCACACAAACGCAGTTACATCCGGACGGTGACGCTTCCACCGGTCTTTAACGGTTTAAAGACGAGAAGCGTCTGAGGCTAATGATGCTCAACTTTAGCATACGGCTGCTACGTCCATCACACACCGCGTCGTAAAAAAAAAACTGCATACGAACCATAGCCGCCGTCAGCTGCTTACTCGGTGGGCGTTTGACGTGTCTTGCGGTAAAAGCTGAAGATAAATCAATTAACGGTGGGTCACTTTAGACGTTCAAACGGTGAGCCGAAATCTATAAACAAACACACTTCCGGGCCAGCGTCTCTGTCACGTGACCCGACTCAGCCAATTATTAACCGTGAATGAACGACTGAGTGACGTAGTGGATCACAGATGTAATATACTGGGGATTTAAATCTATATGAATATATCGATCTGTATATGTGTGTGTCTATAAAAGAGAGAGAGAGAAGAAAAGGAAACATTAGGCTGTTAAAATTAACAGATTAATTCTGTTAGAAAAAAAACAAAAAAGAAACAACTTTTAAACAGGTGACGCTTATTTAAGGTCCAAGTCAGCAGATGTTGTACATGTTGGTTGAAATGTATTTTTCTGAAAACCTGAGGAAAATGGGTCGTTTCAGACGACTGGGATACCTGTTGACAGGTGACAGAAGTTGGTCAACTCCACGCAACACAGATGTGAAGTAGTCTCATAAACAGCTGTTATTCAGGGAAATATTAGTTCAGAGATTCACAGGAAAGATCAGTCTGCATTGTTTATCCAGTAAATGTTTGAGTGTGGAAAGAAAACTGCAGAAACTGTTATCTTTTTTTTTTTTTTTGAACAGCTTGATATTCGTTTTTAAAACAGTAATAAATTTAAAAAATATATGTTTTCATGCTTTCATGTGGAACAGACTGCAGTGTTTCCAGTGCGTCTGCGTGTTTAGAGATGAAAGATATTACAAGGATTTAAAATTTTTTCTCACTTTTTTTTTTTTTTTTTTTAAAGTTAGGACTCTGTAAAACATAAGAAAAACAGGATGTGATGATTGGAAAATCTAAAAAATCCCTATTTTATTCCCAGTAGAACATAATGAACATATCAGATGTTGATTGGAGACATTTGACTGTTTCGTGAAAATATCAGCTCACTTTGTCTTTGATGGCAGCAACACATCTGTAAAATGCTGGAACACGGTGATGTCATCACTGTGTAGCATCTCCTCTTCTTTTAACATCTGTCTGTAAACATCTGGGAAGTGAGCAGACCAGCTGCAGGAGATGAATGTTGTCCCATTCTGGTCTGATGCAGGATTCTAGCTGCTCAACAGTCCTGGACCTTTGTTGCTGGATGCTCCAGATGTTTTCTACTGGTCAAAGGTCTGGACTGCAGACAGACCAGTTCAGCAGCTGGACTCTTCTCCTGTGAAGTCCTGCTGCTGTGATGATCCAGTCTGTGGTTCAGCATCGTCCTGCTGAAATATTGAAGGTCTTCCCTGAAAGAGACGTTGTCTGGATGGAGCAGATGTTGCTCTGAAACCTCTATGTTCTCTCCAGCATTGATGGAGCCTTTCCAGATGTTCCAGCTGTCCACACCATAGACACTAATCAGCCCCAGACCATCAGAGATGCAGCTGTTGAACTGTCTGATAACAGCTGGATGGTTCCTCTCCTCTTCAGTCTGCAGGACACGACGTCCACGGTTGGTCCTTCTGACCTCAGAACAGTTGTCCATTTATCCTCAGACCATCTTAGATGATCTTTGGTCCAGAGAAGACGCTGGTGTTTCTGGATGGTGTCCACATGTGTCTTCTTCTCTGATGGTCCAGCTTGAACCTGCATCAGTGGATTGTAGGTGAACTGTGTTGACAGATGGTGGTTTCTGACATTTGACAGGATACAACTGTCATATTTGACACCAACAAAGAGTTTAAATATGATAAATTCTAGATTATTTTACTGTTAAGTTAATGAGCAATTTTTTCTTTCCTTTTTTTTTGTCCATGATGTTAAAAGATTTGAGATATTCTTGGATATTCATTATATTTCAGTGTGGCTGGTATAAAGCCAATCCCGTCTGCTGCAGCAGATCATCAGACTGTGTTGTTCACATACAAACAGCATCATACAGTGATCCGTCGCCAATTCGCCCTTTAATTTCCATGATTTTAGTTATTCGCAGATTTTTCAGAAACATATGAAATAATAAAAAGTCAAGAAAAAAATCACGGAAACATCACAGGATGTTGTGCGCGTTCTCTCACAGCGAAGAAATGCTGTGAGCCAGCCTGGCCCCTTTAAGAAGGTGGCCTTATGGGTAATGGAGTGTGTGTGTCGTGGGACGGCAGAACGAAAACGGGGTTAGATGAAAAGTGTAGTGAGCATCAACAGCAGCCCAGCGTGTATAGATTTACATTCTCTGTTAACCAACAGGAGCCCAACAATACAACCTGTGTGATGTTACAAGTTCCTGCAGTGCCAGAATAAAGTTCCCGTTCCGTGCAGAGAAAACTGGACTTTTTCTTTTGTTGTTGTTTGCATGTTAGCTGCTAATTATGAGCCAAAAATAGCACAATACCAGCGGTTTCTTTACTACGGTTCAGAGACCAGAGGCTGTGAAGGTAACAGAAAGACCACAGTTGAGCCTTTGTCTTGTTTCGCTGCAGTGCCTTGCTACTTTTTTGCGGTTTTTAACATATTTTAAACACATTATTTAGGCTCGGGAGTTCGCTGATTTTAATTTTCACGGGGGGGAGGTGCCGGTCCCCATTAACCGCGAAAAATAAGGGATCACTGTAAAACACAAACGCTGTTCAAACAGTGTTACGCTACAATCTTGCATGACTTCACGTTCGTTCAGCTGACACTTTTGTCTCAAGTGACTCGTAAATGAGGGACGTTTTGGGGTTCAGCACTCGGTCTCAGAGTCTCGCCCGGGGTCGCTCGTGCACGTCGACCGGAGGAGCAGATAACCCGAATGAGCGGCCTTTTTTTAATCGAAGGACCGCCGCTCTGCATCCGGAGCTGCAGCTGCTGCTGTCTGTCACCGAGCCGGCGTGAGGAATGTAAAAAGTGACGTGTCTTGAGTGTTGGAGGTGCCGGGCTCGTGGAGGGGCCCATGGCAGGCTCAGGGATTTTGTGCTCCATTTCACCTGTCATTGCTTAGGGAAGACAGGGAATCTCCCTAATGGCCAGAGTCAGGGGCCCAGAGCGACGCGAGGGGGGGGAACGATTGTCAGGGGCGCATTCTCAGACCTTTAAAATGGGTCTCAAGGATGGTTAGAGAAGGAGACGCTCATTCAGCGCGAAAGCGCACATAATTAAGGCTATGGTTTAAAACATCACGCTCGGTATCCGAACAGACAATTTTCACGGGCGCTGGTAATTCGATGAAGCTGCGAACTTTGAAGGGTACATCAAAGCTGGTTAAAGGAATCAAAAACTGCGGCATCTTCCAAATTAATGACAAATGGCTCATATTTCCTGAATGAGCTTTTAGTTTTAATCTCTCAGCAGAAAACATTGATCTGTACTATGGTGGGACCATTTAGTATCCTCCCCACAAAAAAAAAAAGAAAAAAAAAATCTAATTACCACGACATGCAAAATGCATGAAGTATGGATTTCATCTCCTGGTTCCTCAGCCATGTCAGTCAGTTGGAATTCATGTTATTAGCATCACTTCCACAGAAATGGCCAGGGTGGGTCAGGAGACATAATGAGGGGGGCCGGGGAGGGGGGGTCCCAGTACCTCCAGTGGAACATCCATTTGCCTAAATGCAGGGAGACAGGGCTGCCAGTGGAGACCAGTGTCACGGAGGGTCCGCTGTTTTTGTGATCACGCAGAAGGTGACAGTCATTGATCGTGTGCAGTCTGACGCAGAATCACAGGAGAGAGGAAAGGTCAGGGTCAAACGTCGCGAATGTGAAGGAAAAAAAATAAAAGATGAGCATCATGCAGCATCCGGAGATAAACAGCTTCTGGATGTGTGTGTGTGTGTTTTAAATCTAATTATTAACCACACTCGCTGCTGCTGTTTGC
This sequence comes from Hirundichthys speculiger, assembly GCA_018398805.1. Lineage (NCBI taxonomy): Eukaryota > Metazoa > Chordata > Actinopteri > Beloniformes > Exocoetidae > Hirundichthys > Hirundichthys speculiger. Next base: position 26,840 of record JAGFBZ010002436.1, on the reverse strand, counting down.
TCCTTTTTTGATAACAGCAGGTGACATTCAAGTCTCAAAAGTCCCATTTATTCTGCTAAGCTTCTACGTTTCGCTCAGCTGTCAAATGTTTCAGTGAAAGACAAAGATGTGAAGGTACAGCAGGTGTTCAGGCTCACCTGATAAAGTTCCTTTTATACTTTAAAACATCACAAAATTAAACACCCTCAATACATTTCTGACCAAAGAAAAACACTAGAAAGTGCACATTCGTTTATATTCTGAACATGAAATCAGTTAAACATGGTCGCATTTAAAAAGAAACACTTGTTTAACCTAAACATGAAATGAGGGTAAAAAATTAAGAAGAAGTTACACTAATGTTTATGTGATACATTATAAAAATGGTACTTTTGCACAAAAGAGAAATTAGGGCCACTTTAACTGAAGCGGGGACAGATGTTCTCTCTGGTGAAGCGGTTCAGGTGCGCTTTCATTCACAGCCCCGCCCTCCGGTACAGAACATACCGGACCAATCAGCCCAGGGCTCGGCAGTCTTTAAGCTCTGACTCATTCAGGAGCGTCTGAGAGCCACGATTCAAAACAACAGAGACGGCTTTAAATTTGCTATTATCACCTTGGATCAACAGGTTTTTGTTTTTTTTTGTTTCTTTACTGTAAAACCAGTAACATTCAGCAGCATTCCTGCTCCACTGTGGTTGGTTTGGGACGTCTTTTGTTGATACCAGTCTGGTTGATTCTTGTATGTCTGTTTAATCAGAGGCAGGTTCTTCTGCATCCTTTACTGCTGCCTGCTGGAAATGACTCCAGAGGACCCCAGCAGTTGCAGCAGGCTCCCAGAGGAGGACGGGGATGAGCTCCATAAAAACTGCTCAGGGATACCTGAGGAACCTGATGTTGTTCGCTGTTGCTCTGTATATTCTGTATATTCTACTGTGTGATGCTTTAAAAAGCTGCTGCATGCAGTGTAGACGAGCACCAGGCCACCACAAACACATCACACTTACCCCCGTCTGTCTGGTTTTCTTTTGGTCCTTGGTTAAAATCAGGGCATAAAATTAGAATTTTTACCCAGCAGTCCCTGGCTACCAGGTTTTTGAAGTTGGTAGCCAGCTAGCAATTTTGGTCGCCAGTGTTTTTCGTCGCCCCATACGCCCCCGTGGACTGCTGACATCATCATGGGTGCTCCCAGCATGTAGGGCCCTATGAAATCCGTTTTATTTTTTCTCAAATTCCGTTTTGATTTTTTTTTCATTTTCAGAAAACTCCAGAGTTTGGCTTCACTTCACCAAAGAAAGATGGCAACAAGGCAACTAGCAGTCATTGTAAAGTGGAGATAACAGCGTCGGGAGGGAACACGGCTAACATGCAGAAACATTTGCGCACACAACATGTGATAACGAGTGTCGTGTTTTTGATGGAGCTCAACCCAGTAGCAGTAGCCAAGCTAAGATCACCTCTGGTAACTCTGGTTAGTAGCTATCCCACTGCCTATGTGCTTCTTTGTAAAACACGCTATAACATTAAAGCTATGCTAATAAACGAATGTCTTCTGCATTACATTTAGAAGATGACCGTGACGAGAGAGAGAGTCTGGCTGGTTCAGAGGCTGGAAGACATGATTATTTTACTGCAAAAGAATTGTTAATTCTTCATAGTATTTGCATATTTGTACTATGCACTGTTCCGTTGTATTTGATAGTATTTATCTTTCTTTATTATTATTTTTGAGTGCTTAGTGAGCTCATACATCCTTTTAAAAAGGAGATTTTTTTTATTTCTATTAGGAAAAATCTGTTAGTAAAATGTTACACATTCTTGTGTATTTACACAGTTACATATTACAACAGTTAACACGTTATCCAGGCTTTGGGCCTCTTTTGACCTCGCTGTTGATTTTATAAGCTCGTGACTTCTAAGTAAAAAAAATTTGATGCTAATAAAACTGTTAGTTCTCTTTTTTCCCCAAATTAGAATCGATAAGGGAATCGATAAAGAATCAAATCGTTAAACGGTATCGATAATGGAATCGGAATCGGAAAAATCTTATCAATTCCCATCCCTAGTGATGGGGGGGGGGGGGGGGGTGTCATTAAAGAACGTAAAGCATTAGTAACGACTGCAAGTGTTCTGCTGCAACTCACAATGTGTCTGCATGAAGGGATTTACAAACGTCTGCACATGCCACCTACCTGGACACCTCCAGGGAGCAAAGACACCTTTAGGGAGCAAAGACACCTTCAGGGAGCAAAGACACCTTCAGGGAGCAAAGACACCTTCAGGGAGCAAAGACACCTTTAGGGAGCAAGGACAGGTCACGGAGCCTCTACAATGTGAAGTCTGAACATCTAATGTGCTTTTGGTGTATCAACAACCAGCATGAGCCTCACTGAGCCCAAGATGTAAAATAAAATCTTTTGCTCATTTTGTCTGCTCAAAAACCAGAGAGATGGAGAGAAAACTTCATTCAGATGGAGTGACTGAACTCCAAAGTGTTCCAGTAAAACGTGACTATTTTTGTTCAGGGTGGAACAGATATCTACCACAAAGATATTTAACTGACTGTAAACCAGACACTGACTCATCATTTGTCACATGCCCTGTCTGAACCCTCCTCATCTTCAGAGGTTTCTTCATATCAGAATCCTGAAGCTTATCCTTAAAGAGCCGATCATATTACCAGGTGATTCATCTCCTCTAAACGTCTTGTAAATGATCACTGATGTGATGAAGCTGAACTCGTTTTCTCTATCTGTGAATAGCTCACCTCTTTTAAACGTCTACACAACTGAGCTGCTTTTTCAAGCACTTCCGAGCTCTTTATTGAGGACTTTTTTTTCCGTTTTTGTCATTTTTAGTTTCCTTGAAGGGAGTTTGGGTGGGGTAACATGCAGAACTTTACAAAAGCCACCTTACATTTCAGGAGTCTGAGAAACAGCTCACATGTAGCTAGTTTATGATCTTGTCTTCTCTTATTCAGGTTGTTTTCTTTTTTTTTTTTTGCATGTCTTACTTGTTCATGTCTGGACTGCAGAGACGCACAGATCAAGACGTCTCCACCCTAACCAGTGTCATATTCTGTAACTCCACCATGAGCCATGAATATTACAAAAGGAAACTCGAACCTGACCTGCTGAACGACTGTTTGTTTCTCAAAAGAGTCCCTTCAGACGCTAATTCACTCACAACCTGTAAGACTGAGAAAGAAGAGAGTCCAAATGAGAACAAAATACCTCCGACACAAGATGGCTTTGGCTAACAGAAGCTGTCACATCCTCTGCTCAGACAACAAACTGTTGGACACGTCTCAGTGACCAGAGACTAGGGATGTAACGATATGGATAATTTAATAAAAGTTATCACGGTTTACGATATTATTGCGGTATTCTTAACTGCTGTACAAATGTCCAAAAAAACATACAATTAAATAATTTCACAAAATCTTGTGATTTTCTTGTTATATTAAAATATCAGAAGCCAAAATCTTATCAAAATGAAACTTTCACATTAAACGAAGAAACAACTGGCACAGAAAGAGGTTTAATTTTAAATGAACAAAATAAGTAACAGGAACAAAGCTTATTTGTCTGGTGCAAATTTAAATAAACACTTTAACAGCCATAGTAGGTCAAAATATGCAAACAATTATCAGGAACAAAAATTATAGTGCAAGTTCAAATGAAATAAACTTTGGACTTTAAGCTGAACCTTAAATAAGTATAAATGTGCAAATAAAGAAACAGTTGTATAGGAGCCAAATATGTTGTTATGAATTGTAGTTCACTCTGTGTGTCTGTGGGTGTCGCTGTGTTGTTACCTGAGGGTCAGGTATAAAGGTAGCTGCCTGTTATTGGTTAGGTGTTTGACCCGGAAGGGCAAAAGGTTTTTGACCGCTGTGGTGCTAACTGCCGGCGTTATGGTTGTCGGATCAGTTAATGGAATTAATTAATATTTCAACTGCATCAGAAGAACATCATTCCGGTCCTTTTTCGATCGACACGCAACAGTAACGTTTACGAAATGTGAGTTAGCGAAGCGCGTCGACCAGGTTACTCTTGGTCAAACATCTCAGTAGCTTGAAGCATTAGCCTTAGCTCCTTCATGTTGCTTGTACAAATGACAATAAAATGTAAACAAGTGTTCTGCAGACAGGATAATTGTCCTCCACCAGTTGTCCCTCTGCATTCTTAAAAAAACAAAAAAAAATATGCCCAGACCTTGGATTTCATCCTTTCAGTGGGTTAGTAAATGTCCTGCGTGCTATCACCACTTTCCGCCATGCTAACATTACGATACCTGTTACAAGCTACAGATTCACTTGAGACACAGTCACGAGTCGCTCACAGACTTGAATGAGGCTGATATTACATATCCCGGTAATCGACCGCGATAATGAGATGAAGTCAAACATAAACGGTAATCGTTATCGCGTAAAATTTTTACCGTGCTTTACTGTAATACCGGTAACGGTTCCATCCCTACTGTAGACTCAGCTCCGTCAGCTCAGCTCCGTCAGCCTGCTTGGCGTCTAATTGCCCCCCATTTTTTTTTTCAAGATTCCTGAACCTCAAACACAGCGCCGGTCATGAGCCTGGATAAATGTGGAGGAACGTGTCAAGAAGGGCATCTGGCATTTGTTACGGTGGAATAATTACAGAGCGACACAAACGACACGGCACAAGCACAACTGCAGGAGACGGAGTAGACGAGACGAAAAAGCTCTTGATGTGTCCTGACCTGACTTCCAACCTTTATATCTACATCGTATATGTTACAGTCTCCAGGTCGTATGTGCTTTACAGCTGAGTAGAGAACCGCTGGAGGATTTCTCGAGAAAGCTTTCTAAAAGTAGCTCGTACAGACTCCTGAAGATGAACAATCTCCGCTGTAATTAGCTGTGAAAGCTAACAGTAATTTCTGTCTTGTCAGAGAGCCGCGGCTCAGAGATGGTGATGGAGAATAGCTCGCATTAATGAGGGGAAACACAGCGGGCAAGAGCAAAGAAACTATCACTTGAAAAGCAAAGGCAGTGGCTAATGTCCGCTGCTTACAGAAAGAAGCGACGAGATGACACATTAACATTAATGATGCAAAAGTGCAGAGTAAGCATCCTGCTGCATAACAAAGTAAATTTGATCTGCACGTATATGTGAGACAGAACTGTGACTTTAGCTGTTTCTGCTGAGGCGTTTCCAGCTTCATTATTGGACTGCCAGAGCAGCTGAGATGTCCTCATTTCAGAGACGGAAAAGAAAGTGGACTTTGTTAGAGTCTTTTGTTAGAAAGTTTCCCCTTTCAGCAGAAAAAAGCTGAAAAAGGCTGTTTCGTCTCTCAGCAGTGTTGAGTTTCTGGACACCCGTCTGATCTCTTTGATCGAGCTGTTCGAGTCAGACAAGTCTTAAATTTTGAGTCCTTCACTGTGTGAACGTTACAACCAGTGTCGTACCTGAACGCGTTCATTGAACTAAAGTTCACGAACTAGTTCATATTTTTCGCGAACGTGAACTGACTGCTCTCTTTCTCCTTCACCAGCGGGGGGCGTGAACGAGTTCATTTGGGCAGTTGTGAACGACGCTCTTTCAAAGTTCACGCACGGTCAAAACCGTTCCAGGTTTCCAGCGAACCCCATTTAAAATCCACCACAAACGAGCCTGATATGTATCTGAGGAAATCAATCAAACATGGCAACACGGGCTGTCGCTTCTGTCACGCTAACAATTACGTCATCAAACGTTTAAAACAAGCAGGAAGATGAGAGCTGCAGTTACCCAGAGCTGGAGGAGACCCCGACTCCTGGGGGGGATTAAAATATTGAAATGGGGGGAAAAAACATTTGCACCTTAAGTACCTGTTTTTGTCTTATAATAAAGATCATTTGGCAGCAAGTTTTTCCTCATAATTTTAATATACTGCAGTGATTCCCAAAGTGTGGGCAGCTGGGACTGCAGGTGGGCCGTGAGAGGTCATTAAAATTAAACAAATATGTTTTAAATCCTCGATCTTTTTAAAATATGTTTTTAATTACTGTAAAATATTAACAACATGATTTAAAAACATTAAGAAGTAACAAAAACTACGGTGGCCCGTACGGTCAAACACAACAGAAAAGAGCGACACGCTATTGCAAAACTCACAACACAACACATAACCCCACAACGGAAATGCGACGGACAATATTTTCTGAGGGACCGTTTTGATTCGAGCTGACCGACTGCTGTTTCTTTGGGAGAGTTTAATAAAACTCTGCTGCTCAATGATTGTTATTAATGTCGTTATGTGTTTTCACAATTGTTGGTCACAATGTTGAAATTGTCATAACGTTCTGTATGTGCCCTGCCGTCCATCGTTTGGTTATTGTGAAACTAGCTCTGCATTAAGTAGTGCTAACTGCTAGCGTTACGTTGGTAATGTTGCAATAGTGTGTCGCACTTTTCTGTTGTGTTTTGACCGTACGGGCCACCGTACAAAACAAACCACTTAAGTGTTATTCTACTGTCATCTTAACTTAATATGACACGTGTCACCTTATTTGTTGACCCCTTACATTAATATCGGATCATGGTTCCTTGTCCTGTATGTTGATCACAGTTGTGATTAAAGGTTTCGGTGGGCCGCGGAGATTTTTCACATTTCAAATTGGGCCTTTGTGTTCTGAAGTTTGGGAATGGCTGTGCTAGAGGTTACAAATAAGTATAGAATTTTCAAGAAAAGACAAGTTTCAGAAAAAGAGGTGACGACATCTGCAGTCCTTTAAATACGGATTATGCTCAAAGATGGCTTGACCGTTATGACGATAAGGTGCAGCAAAAATAAAAACACAATACCAACCAGGAACAACACCTGCAGCTGTCAGCACTCGTCTAAAGACAGTGACGAAGATTAAACCCTGTCAGACCCCATCTACTTCATCCGGTGCCTCCACAGGTGTCTGCGGCCCCGGCTCAAACTGTGACGGAGCCATCATGACGCGTCAAAGCTCAGAGCAGAGGAGTGGCGGCGCCCAGACACCTCTACTGTAGAAGTGAGCCCCCCCCCCCCCCCCCCCCCCCCCCCCCCCCCCCCCCCCCCCGGGCACGGACGCGGCGCTGATCGCATCATGCACTCGATGCCAGGGAAAGTTCTCTGAGGGCACGGCAGAACATTTTGTTTTATATCACTGAGGTCAAGATCTGGACCTGGGGGATGGCTGGATGGGTCGAGTGGCCCGCGGTGTTGGGGTGGGGGGGTCACGGAGAAAAATCCGGATGCTCCGGACCTGTCACTGGTCGCAGCGTCGGTCCCTGCTGCTGCCCCTTTCCTGGTGTTGCTCACAAAAGCGTTCTGCCAAAATCCCTCTCGTCGCCTCGGTACCGCAGGCCCCGCCGTGATTGACACCGTGTCACATTATCCGGTGACAGCGCTGGTGGAGAGAGAGTTCAGAGGGGCGGTGCAGGGAAGTGGCAGGGGAGACGGAAACACACCCCGAGGAGCTCCCGCACGCCAGCTGGGTAATGGAAACACATCTCGGCCTGATGCGTCTGCGTGGATGTAGCGACGCTGGAGGGCGGGATGCAGCGAACGCAGGGCCGCAGATGTTCTGCACATCCTACACATCGTGCTCTTGAGACTTTGCTATTTTAGGTGGCGCAGCGTATGGAGCAATGCACTGATTCTTTCATGAGGATCGCTTTCTATAGCTGCCGTTGGCTGCAGGCTTTTATTTATGTCTCTCTGCACCCCAGAGATGCTTTATTGTAGCAGCGTGACATGTCTGGTGTCTGTAAACTGGTGAGATTTAAAAAAAAAAAAAAAAGAGAGAGAGTTTGACATCAATCAAGGAGACTTAAATGTTTATCTCATCTTAATTTTTAATGTAGATACAGTTGGAGGATTCTAGAGGCGTTAAAGTGCACCGCGTACGTCTGTAATGTTGCGACTGGTCTTTTCCAGACTTCTTTATGGAAACTCAAGCAGTTCATTTAGTCACTCAGCCAGCCTGAACACACTTTCCTGTGATGTCACTGATGTTTCAAATAACATCTAAGGCAGCCTTTCTCAACCTTTTTTCAGCCACACTTTTCAAAAGTGAATAAAAGTCTCACGACACCCCAGAGTAAAATATAATCCAAAGCCACACTGCATCGCTCCGACTGTAAATGCATACGTCCCGTTTATTTTGTTTAAATAACCCGAACACGATAACTGCACCAGAGTAGGCCTCAGCAGGAAAGCTTTTTTTCATCCGTGATGTGCTTGCTTCCATCCATCATCCTTGTATTGCCTCTTTTTAGCCTTATCGCTAGCAGCTAGCTTTGGTAGCTATGGAGCAGATTCAGAGCTGGTGGATGAAGGCTTGATGAAGAAGTCGGCTCCTCTGTGATGTTCCCTTCCTGTGGGGCTTTTCTTTTTAGAAAACGATCCATGATGCTGCTAAAAAGTTCTCTTTGCTATCTGTGAAATTAAAATTCCAGCGGTTCAATGATATTACGACGTAAGCTAACTGGGCAGTCATGTTGACCTTACGCTGACCCCGTACTGACGTTGTTAACATTGGGAAATGGGCATGTGAGACATATTTTTATTATTCATTTCAATTATGTATCTTATTTATTTATTTATTCATTCATTCATTTATAGGCAAAAAGTATATATTTATGTATGCATTCAAATATTTATACAGTGGTACCTCTACTTACGAAATTAATTGGTTCTGGAAGTAGTTTCGTAACCTGAAAATTTCTTAAGTAGAGATGTGTTTTCCATGTAAATGCCCTAATCCGTTCCAAGCCCCCCAAAATTCAAACATTATTTTTTAATATAAATTAGAAATGATACATGAAATGACATAGAAACTTGTAAGAAATACATGTTAGAACTAGAAAAGCACTCAGAGAGCGCAGATCTCCACTAAACGCAACAATTATCAAAAAATTGAAAGTGATCCAGAATCCAGGATTTCTTCCAGATCACACCCAAAATGAAATCAGTTCTTCCTTTTCACATTTCTGACAACTCCTGAAAATTTCATCAAAATCCATCCATAACTTTTTGAGTTATCTTGAACACAAACAGACAGATAAACGCTGGAAAAAACATAACCTCCTTGGCGGAAGTAAAAATTGTTTGTTTATCTGGGTTGCTGGGTTACGCTCATACAGACAAGGGGCCCTCCTAGCCAATGGGATGCCAGGAAGATGCTAAGCGATAGCCAATGGCAGAGCAGCTCGGACGCACCGCTTTCAACCGAGATACAGAGCCGACAGCTATGTTTACGTTCAGTAAACTCTGGGAGCTGCGAGTAGCAGCGCTACTGTATTTTTGTTTTTCGTATCCTGAAATTTCTTTCGTAACTAGAGGCAATATTTTCCCTTTGAGGGGCCAGGCTGGCTCATTTCTTCACTGCGAGAGAACGCGCACAATATCCTGTGATGTTTCCGCAATTTTTTCTAGATTTTTTTTTTTTTAATATTATATTTTTCTGAAAAAAATCCTTGAATGACTAAAACCGCGGAACTTAAAGCACTAATTGGCGAGGGATCACTGTATAAATATAAATGGATACATCCACGGTCAGATGTTCAGCTTCCTGGTCTCAACTCTACTGTCAATGTCCTGTTCAGATGCACTACATTTCTCTTTTAACAAAAAAAAAAAAAAAAAAGCAACTGCCACAAACTTTCCCGAAGCAAACTTGATTTAACGCTTATTTACCATGAAACCTCACAGTGTGACGCTGCACAGAAAAAAATACACCGAAAACATGAAAAACACAATCTTTGATGAGGCTTCAGTCTGCGTCTGTCCGGCGTCGGCGTTTCTCTAAGTGGAGCCGACAGGAAGACGGGACTCACAGGGAGCCTTCGTCAGCAGTTGGCCACCGATGTTTGTCCACGTGGGGACGACCCTTCGGAGGGACCGGGTCTGGCCAGATGTGCCAGGAACAGCTGGGGAGGGACGACGACTGTCAGACCGCAGCAGAGTCAAAGCGGCAGACATGCGTCTGACAGCTGGATGACACTGAGGTGGAAGTCCAGAAGAGTTTACAAGTTCAGTGAAGCTGGTTGTTAATACAGTGATCCCTCGCCAATTTGCGCTTTAAGTTCCACGGTTTTAGTTATTCGCGGATTTTTCAGAAACATATAATATTTTAAAAAAATCAAGAAAAAATTGCGGAAACATCACAGGATGTTGTGCGCGTTCTCTCACAGCGAAGACATGTTGTGAGCCAGCCTGGCCCCTTTAAGAAGGTGGCCTTATGGATAATGGTGTGTCCTTATGGGTAATGTAGTGTGTGTGTCGTGGGACGGCAGCCCAGCGTGTATAGATTTACATTCTCTGTTAACCGACAGGAGCCCAACAATACAACCTGTGTGATGTTACAAGTTCCTGCAGTACCAGAATAAAGTGCTCGTTCCATGCAGAGAAAACCAGACTTTTTCTTTAGTTGTTGTTAGCGTGTTAGCCGCTAATTACGAGCCAAAAGTAGCACAATACCAGCGGTTTCTTTACTACGGTTCAGAGACCAGAGGCTGTGAAGGTAACAGAACGACCACAGTTGAGCCTTTGTCTTGTTTCGCTACTTTTTTAACGGTTTTTAAACATATTTTAAAGACATTATTGAGGCTCGGGGGGCTCCGGCTCCAGTTGGCGGATTTTGAGTTTCGCGTTGCGGGGCGTCGGTCCCCATTAACCGCGAAAAATAAGGGATCACTGTAGATCTGTGAGGAGAGCATTGTGAGGAGAGCATGTCCTGATCACGCATTTGCTAAATCATGGTTTATTTCTAATTTTGCTTTGACTCGTGTCACCTGCGAGGTCCGGTCGGTCCTCTGCAGAAAACGTGGACATTCATCTCCGGATTGCACCCACAATTTTCTCTTCTGCATTAACGTCGAGCAGAGTCGAGTCAATATGAAGGCCTGATTAGCATCTGAGGCCCACTTTAAGGTTTGATATTCATCCACCTCCTCCTCTCACACTGAGAGGTGGAGGCTAATCTCTCAGGGGTACCACACCAACCCCCACCCGCCCACCCTCTTCCCCTCATCCTCTCAGGAGCCTGCATTAAACATAAAGACTCTGCATGGATGAGTGAGTCAACAAATTACCACAGCCAGTAAATAGGAGAAAAATGATCTACCCTACCATATACCACCAGCCTCTCATTCTCCCTCTTTACCCTTTGCTCCTCCTCTGCAAACCTCCTTACCTTACTGTCCCCCATTAGGTTATTGTCCCAGGCTTTTAAATAAACATGGCTTCGGCCGGAGCTTCTCCTTATTGCATTTAGTTAGAGTGTCGGTCCTCATGCATGACTGGCTGCATCCATCAAGTCGGGGGAGACTGACTTGCTGCTAAATCCCAGCTAATACACATGAAACTGCTACAGCTGTTGGCCTAACCTTTGAGTGTCTCCTAAGGAGCACAGTGATATTTGCACTTAATAAAATTATGCCTACCAGGAGAATATGCCGCTGACATTTGCCATTTGTCAAGTCGAGGTGGCAGCGAGGCTTTATGAGTCATTAGTGTTCAGTGTACAGCTGAGAAGCAAATCCATTACTGTACATGGGGCAATCTTTGTTTAAAAAAAAATAGCTGATTTTACCCTCATACCTCCATAAGACTGATTTATGTTTTTTTTTTCTGTCTTCTTTATAAAAATGCTTGCATAAAGCCATTTGCTCACATTTCTGTTACTTAAAACAGAACTGGACTGGAGAAAAAACACCAAAAACATGGATTAACAAGGACATGAGACCTCTGCTCATGTCCTGTCCTTCCACCACACGCACGCAGAACCAAGTTCATCATCATGAAACTTCGGTTTTGCTTGTCTTATAAAAGCACATCTGATTATCTCTCTGAGCAGTTACTGACCACCGCTGCCATCACTTCCTGCCTTGCTGTGATGTCGTTCTGACAAATATCTGCATCTCATTTCTAAATCAAATTTCTAAATTTGAAATGACCCGGCCCGTGCGTCTGAGATGGAGGTCAGCAGCATTGGAGCACCACAAGGAACTGTTCTCTCACCATTTCTCTTCACGCTCTACACCTCTGACTTCCAGTCCAACTCTGAGTCCTGTCATCTGCAGAAATACTCTGATGACTCTGCAGTTGTTGGGTGTATCAGCAACGGACAAGAAGCAGAGTACAAAGAACTGATCTGTCAGTTTGTGAAATGGTGCAATTATCTCGTATTAAATACCAGCAAAACTAAGGAGATGATTGTCGACTTCAGGAGGAGCAAGAATCAACACAGCAGTGTTTCCATCCTGGGTGAAAATTCGACCCGAAACCGACCCGACCCGAGCTATTTTCATAAGTCCGGGAGTCCGGACCCAAATGGGCCCGCAATATTTGGACCTGGAACCGACCCGACCCGAGTCTTTAGTTTCCGTCCACGAACCGAACCAAGTTACCTGAATAGAACCGAGACAATCCAGCCCATAGTTGCTCATGTTAAAGTTGTCTAGCGTTGAATAAAACTTGATTTTCTTACCTAAAGTTGTCTTCTTCTACCGGTTCAGTTGCTACATAGGCTACGTGATGTAAACAACAATAAATCCACGTCGTTATTTTCTTTGTGGATACAGATGCTATTGGTAGCAACTGCTAACGCTAATAGCCTACACCGGTCAGGACGTGTCGTAAATATGTTCTCTCATCCAGCGTTGTCATGTTGGCGATCCGTTGTGTTTTACAGCTGCCGGGCAAACCGCTAATAACACGCTACGGCAACACGATTGTTTCACGACAAATACGGCACGTTAATGAATAATTAATTAATTAAACTGCCCCGAGTCCTGACATTGGCTGCCACCGCCAGTATCTTTAACTCTCTGGAGTAAACGCGGACCCAGCCTGTCAGAGAGCACCGACCGGACCCGAGACTAACTGTACCGACCCCAACCTGGAGTCACGTCTTTTGAATGGACCCAAGACCTGATTCGGGCCGGATTGGAACCTCGGGCTTTCGGGTTGTCGGGTTGCTCCGAAGACCTCTACTTTACAGCCATCTGCTGGGGCAGCAGCATCAGAACCAGAGACCTGAAGAGAATCAACAAACTGATCAGGAAAGCTGGATCTGTGCTGGGTGGAACTCTGGAACTGATTGTACAATAAAGAATGCTGCACAAGCTGATGAAGATGATGGAGGACTCTTCACACCCTCTCCGCAACTGAGAGTGTTCAGTGAGAGGCTTCTTCAGGTCCGCTGCAAGACGGAAAGATCCAGAAGATCATTCCTGCCAGCAGCCATCAGCCTCCACAACAAGACATCCTACTATTATTAATTCAATATTATTATTGCTGTCATTTATTTATTGTTGAAAAAAAAAACCTTACTACAATGTTGAATTTCCCTTCTGGGATTAATAAAGTATTTTTCACTTAATTTAATTTCATTTCATGGTGCTGACAGTTCCTGCTTTCAGCTCGTTAGCACCAAGTTTTAATTCAATTCAATTCAATTCAATTTTATTTATATAACGTCTGTTACAATGACAATTGTCTCTAGGCGCTTTACAGAGACCCAGATCATGACCCCCGAGCAAATATCATCAACTAAGATTATATAATTAAATCCAATCAATGATAATGGCAGGTAAAAAATTCCCACGTAGGGAGAAAAAAAAAACCTTTATACCAAACAGTGGCAAGGAAAACTCCACTTTTAAGAGGAAGAAACCTTGAGCAGGACCTGGCTCATATGGGGGGACCTTCCTGCCGAAGGCCAGCCGGGGTAGAGAAAGAAAAGAGGGGAGACAGGACAGAGAGAGGATGTTTTCCCAGTTTACCAAACCCACACTGAAACAACGGATTCATTTCTTCTAGTTTGTGGCAACAAAGCTGCGCTGCTTCAGTTTTTAGTTTCCTTCTCTGTACCTTCCAGGTTCCAGGTGTTCTGACTCTGGACCAGCAGGTATCACTATGATCCACCCGTCTAGCCCACGGAGAGGAACGTCAGACACTTCTGATCTGCCTTTTTCCCACCAAAGAACATGGCCTCAGATTCAGAGGTGCTAATTGGTATCACGGCTCCTTCACGCTCAGCTGCAAACCGCCCCGGTGGCGTCGCTGCATGGGCCTCGTTCTTGAAGCCTTTGTGAGTAGATCTGCACATACATCTGCTAGAATCCTGCTCCGGATTCACAAACACCGAGCAGAACTTTCTGATCGTAAGAACGTGTCTGTTTATGAGTAAATAGCGGATGATTTCAGACTGGCTGCGTGACCTCGCTGCTTGTTAATTAGCATGAACCCTCACCCCCCGGGACCAGCGTTAAGGAGGTGTAAAGGTGCATCCTCATCCTGCAGGTCCACCTGCCGCATGTAAGAAGAGCCAGAGGAAGAGAAACCTCTCAGGTCTGTAGATAAAGGTGGTTTAAAAACTAGCTGTGACATCACTCACCTGGATGGAGGTGAGCGATGCAGTTAATGATGTCAGCTAATCATCCCAGAGGTGAAGAGAAAATGTTTCATAGAAAGCATAAAGTTGGATGCAAATCAACACATGTACACGGACTGACTGCGTTGCCTCCGTCTGTAAGAGACCTCTTCATTAGGGGGAACAGCTGACGTGGCTGCGTTGTGGGAAGGAAATTTACAGCACATTAAATTTCTTAACTCCCTACAAGCTTGGATTCTCTCTGAGAAGCTCCAATAAATGAGTCTGCAGGAAACAAGGAAACATGTTTCACCTGTTAAAAATGTCTTCCAGCGCTGGTCCAGTGAAACCAATCAGAGTTGCTGGTAGGTTGCAGGTGTGTCCAGGCAGCTTCGTCGGGGTGTCGTGACCTGTTTTCTGCAGGTGCTCAGGTGCATCATCGACCTCTGAACCCTGGAAGTCCTCGACACAGCAAGACCCCGTGGGGCTGCCGCCGCTTGGCGTCGAAGCACATCCACGTCACCTTTGTGACAGGAACCGAAAGAGCATCCACCGGGAAAACATCAGTCCACATCGACGTTGCGAAGCCTGAGAATGACGGCGACATTCATGAGCGCTCTTCATGGGCTCTGGCTCCTGCACGGAGGCGGGACGAGAGTTTGTCCGTAGTTCAGAACCACTGATGTTTTCACAAATGTGTAAGTGTTGCTTTGTTCACACACGGATCCGTTCTGCGCTGGTTTCATGGAGAACACGCAGTGACATCAATAGCACCGAACGGCAAACTAGAGGGATAAGATGAAGGCGGAACCGAGATGGTTGCTGTTGGCTGTGTTTGCACGTAGAACGTGGAGGTTGGCGTTAGAAGATTCAAAGTCAGCGGAGGGGCTTGTCTCGGCCCTGTGAAAGAACCAGCGTGGCTCCAACGAACTCAGAGGTCCTGAAAGACAACCCCAGAACCCCTACCTGCTCTGGGAAACCCTCCTTGTAGCCCATGACAGCATGTCCAGTGCTGCGTCCCACCTGCACAGAGCGTTAGTGAAGCACAGGTTCCTCCCCTTGTTGCCCCAGGAGGTTTCAAATAGTTCACAGTAGTTTGAAAGGTTCATGATGGATTTCTGAACGCTGGTTCTGGCTGTTCTGTATTGAATGAAAATGAATGAATGAAAAATACTTTATTTATCCCATAAAGGGAAATTCAATGTATTCATGTGCTCCCTGAAGAACAACACGTCTACTGATGGACTTTCCTCAAACAGAGAACCTTCTCTGCATCGTTTTAGAAATGATGTTGGATTTAAAAGCAAATGAAAATCCTGAGAGCTGACTGCTTCTTAAAAAGAGACCAAATAAGATCTGGACACATTTTCAAACCTGTTTAATACCGCTCCTGTAAAATTAGCCTAAAACGCCTATCCAAGACATACCCAAAGTAAATTTAAAGGTGTTCTTGAACCGTTTGTAGCACATGGATAGTTTTTGGTCTCTTTTGAAAGCTAACACTGAACCACAGGACCACAGCGTGAAGCCTTACCTAGTGCAAGTTCAAATTTGATAACAATACCACAAAAAATGAGTATTTTACACATGTTTTTGGAAGAGTATGTCTAGGCGTTTCCAAAAATGTCCATTTGGAGACTCCGAAAGGACACTTGGATAACCATGGCCACATATCTAAGATAAAAGTTATAACTACCTTTTACAACACAGCAAACATAGCAAATTATTCACATACTCACACGCATTTACAATTATAACCAATTACAGGTTATTAGCAGCATTTTTTTACATAAACATAATTTCATAAATGACGCATTGACGCCCGTTTTGACTGGGTTGTGTTACGCAGGTAGTTTCTGGTTGTGCCTTTGTCTCCGCCCCCTGAAGCAACACATCGCTGTATTCACAATTTTATTGGCTATACAATGCGCTAGTCATCATCACGATTGGTTCTAACTGCCTCACTTTTTACAGGACACAATGCGAGCATGGGCTTCCTTTCAATGCTGGTCCTCATTGGGTGTTGTAGGCTGTGGACAGGACAGGGAAGCTCCTATATGGCCATCTGAGGTGTCAATCTAAAGGTCAGCTGACCCCCTCCATTTTAAAACCAAAGAATCGATTATGAAACACGCAAACGGCGAGCCACAACGAACAAAGC
The DNA here is from genome assembly GCA_018398805.1 of Hirundichthys speculiger. Lineage (NCBI taxonomy): Eukaryota > Metazoa > Chordata > Actinopteri > Beloniformes > Exocoetidae > Hirundichthys > Hirundichthys speculiger. The sequence continues at coordinate 10,329 of JAGFBZ010002436.1, read as the reverse complement.
CAGGAAGTTCGACCATCGGTCGGCTAATTTTTAAATGATGCAGCGGCTTGTTTGTGGATATTTACTGGTATAATAATGAATTTTGGACTAAATGCTTTACTGGATTGGATCGACTGGACCTTTGTGAATGTAACCAGACCATTTTGTGGGAATATTTTTGATCGGACGAGTTTTATAAGGCTTATAAGATGAGTTGCGTCGATTTCGTAACTGTTTGTTTGTCTGTTTGTGGTGTGAAACAGGCGTTGATTGTACCTGCTGTTATGATTATACCCTGACAAGGTTTGCATCGATTGAATCACAAGAATCTTAGCTTTCCAAAGATATGTGGCATGACTACCTCATGTAACATACAGTCATGGCCAAAAGTTTTGAGAATGACACAAATATTACATTTTCACAAAGTCTGCTGCTTCAGAGTTTTTATATGTTTTTGTCAGGTGTTTCTATGTTATAATGAAATACAATTAGAAGCATTTCATCAGTTTAAAAAGCTTTTATTAAGAATTACACATAATTCATGCAATAAGTCAATATTTGCAGTGCTGACCCTTCTTTTTCAAGACCTCTGCAGTTCTCCCTGGCATGCTGTTAATCAACTTCTGGACCAAATCCTGACTGATTCAGTCCATTCTTGCATCATCAATGCTTGGAGTTTGTCAGAATTGGTGGGTTTTTGATTGTCCATCTGCCTCTTGAGGATTGACCACAAGTTCTCAATGGGATTAAGATCCGGTGAGTTTCCTGGTCAAGGGCCTAAAATCTTAATGTTTTGTTCCCCGAGCCATTTCGTTATGACTTTTGCTTTATGGCAAGATGCTCCATCATGCTGGAAAAGGCATTCTTCATCACCAAACTGCCCTTGAATGGTTGGGAGAAGTTGCTCTCGGAGGACGTTCTGGTACCAATCTTTATTCATGGCTGTGCTTTTAGGCAGGATTGTGAGAGATTCCACTCCGTTGACCCTTGGTCTCTGGATGCTTCACTGTTGGCATGAGACAGGACTGATGGTAGCGCTCACCTCGTCTCCTCCGAACAAGCCTTCTTCCAGATCAGAAAGGGGATTCATCAGAGAAAATGACTTTACCCCAGTCCTCAGCAGTCCAGTCCTTGTACCTTCTGCAGAATACCAGTCTGTCCCTGATGGTTTTACTGAAGAGAAGTGGCTTCTTTGCTGCCGTCCTTGACACCAGGCCTTCCTCCTAAAGTCTTTGCCCTCACACCTGCCTGTTGCCATTCCTGAGCAAGTTCTGCACTGGTGGCGGCCCGATCCCGCGGCTAAAACTCCTTCAGGAGACGGTCCCAGTGCTGGCTGGACTTTCTTGGGCGCCCTGGAGCCTAAGAGCAACTTCTTCCAACCATCCAAGGGCAGTTTGGTGATGAAAAATGCCTTTTCCAATTGTAATATTTATGTCATTCTCAAAACCTTTTGACCATGACTGTTTGAGCTGTGTAAATTACGGTTTAGTTTTTGTAAATTACGTAAATTACGGACCGTCAGAATGGTAACGGGTTAAAGCTTTAAGATGTTAGATGATTCATGCCAGTCTTTGCAACCAGATGAGAATCGCTGTTGAAAATCTTTGTTGTTCTCTAGTAATTAATGTGAATAAAACTGGCTACGCACGCCGACTCTAAGATGAGCCGCACATCTCTCTCTCTGTGACTTGTCTGTTTCTTGGTCAGACCTCCGTCGGGGCTGGAGTGAGCGTTAATAAACGGCAGCGCCGGGCTCCTCCCAGAGACTGGTACAACAGTAGCCAGACTTCACTGGCTCCCGGTCCCCTCGGCCTCCATTACTCCTGCAAACCAACCGGTAACTTCAGATCTGCCTGAGCAGTTAAAGCGAGTGAAATAAGTATTTATCCCTGTGATTTAGCTGCTGTCACTTCCTGTCCTCAATAGGAAATGAATTGCTGTGAAGTTTATCCAGGTCAATTCCAATCTCGCAACAGTTGAATCATAGGCAACTGGACTTAGATTTGTCTAGAAGACGTTTCGCCTCTTATCCAAGCGGCTTCATCAGTTCTCAACGCATCGGTCTGACTAGTCCGCACCAGTCAGACAAACAGTGGAGTATGACTCGGGTTTTTAACCTCTGTGGAGGTGTGCACCCAACACTTTCTAAAGACAATACTTCGTTGGTGGAGTTTCGCTGGACCCTTTGTTTGGGTCAGAGCCACACCAGTGAAAGGACAGTCGTTAGGAGTGAGTGGGGCCACTGGTGGACAACAGTCGTTAGGCATGAGGTGTGGTTACGCTTGGATAAGACGCCAACCGTCTTCTAGACAAGTCCAGTTGCCTATGAATCAATTGTTGCGAGAATTGCTGTGAAGTTGTTCTGGCAAATATCAAAGTCTTATTTTCCAAATCAGATATGCGCTCCCTTTAAAAATTCACGGCTGTGCCAAACCAGGCAGAAAACGATCTGGAACAATCCAGGGAGGACACCCGACGAGGCTCGACGCCGTTCGCTTCTCGCAGCGCACCAGGCAACTTTTACCGCTCGGATTTCTGGAGTCAGGAAGATTTGCATGCGACTGCGGCGGGGACCAGAGGGGTCTGCGTACGAGACAACAGCGTCGTCCTTTGATGCCGTGATTGTTCGTCTTCAAACGTGGGCAAACAACAGAGAGGGAGGGAGAGAAAAAAGGAAGGGAGAGATGGAAGTTGTCAGCTCGTACCTGCGCTGTCCCGAACCATCCCATCCTGCAGCCCGGCGGGGGTTTCTGTCATCAGCGAACGGCCTCTGCTGCACGTCTCCCAGCTTACCTCTGGCTGCAAACTCAGGCCGGACGCACCGAGAGACACCGGGCGTTAAAGTTTCACCAGTAAAGGAATGGAGGTGTGGGGGTGGGGGGGGGGGGGGGGGGGTGATGAGCACGGAGCCGGTTGTTGTTTTGTGTGAATGTTCAGAGAGCCGGGCTTCTTCAGCTTGACCTGCGGCGCCATGTGTTGTGATGTTGTATTGTATTGTTTTCTTTTTTCTTTTGCTTTGAAGACCCTCGACGGCTGATGACAAACTACCAGAGCGCCTTGACCTGATCGTGGGATAGAAAGGCAGCACGGGATGTAGTTTTTTTTTTTTTTTTTTACAAAGAAATGCAAAAATGATTTGCCTCCTTTGAAGACATCTCTTTATATGCAAATGCCCTGAAATGAAATATTTCTAATGAAATGCAACTTCCTCTTTCGCCGCTGCATTGTGGGAGTCATTCCTGAGTGCTTTTCTTTTTTTTCTATTTTCTGACTACTTTTCAATTAAAAGTGCTTTCTCTCTCTCTTCATAATGTCTCTTCCATTTCCTGCTCAGAAAGTCCAGATGCACAATTTGACATAATAGCAGAGTAAAAACCTGAAATTATGAGGGAATGTCTCACTAAGGGCTACGGTCACATTAAAAACGCTTTTCAAGTGATCCTAAGATCGCCTGCCGTGGTGAAATGTAATAGTTGGAGCACAGCACCCCCTGCAGGTACGCATTGTTTCCTGCGTTTGAGACTCTCGGTGCTCTGACCGGAGTGGAGCCCCTCGCTGTTACCCTGCAATTACAGGCTTTTCTACTTTGATTGGTGGGTAATTGACTTGGTTTGAGCCTGTATGATTTCCTTCTGAATTTGCCGCTCATAACCCAATCTTGGCTCCGGATCAGACAAAGCCTGCCTTCCGGTAATTAAGGATGCCAGAGCCAGGTGTAGCGCCGAGGAGCTGGGGACGCATCGCCAGATGAATGGGACTGATTAGTCGTTTAGCGAAAAATGAGATTTTCTGGCTCAAAGATAAAATAAAGCCTCTCTGTTCGCCGGGGCGACAATGGACTGCAGTTGAGGAGGTCTTGAACACGATGACGCCCTGCGCTCTTCGTATTTATAAAGTTTTAATGTAAAATGCGGGAAAAAAAAGGCACATGAAGCTAGAAGGTTCCTGGTTCAAACCTCAGCAGGTCTTTCTGGGTGGAGTTTCCAGGTTCTCCAGAGTTTCCTCCAGGTTCTCCAGCTTCCTCCATCAGTCCAAAGACCTGCATGTCAGGTTAACCGGTGGTTCTAGATCACCTGGAGGAGTGATTGTGAGTATTCATGGTTGTCCCTGTGATGGACCGGAGACCTGTCCAGGTGGACCCCTGACTTTAGACCTGAAGAGAGCCGGGATAGACTCCAGCAGATCCCTGAGACCCTGCAGAGGACTAGGCAGGTATAGATGATGGATGGATTTGCATTCGAAATAACCACGAAACAGTCACAAATCGATCACCGGAGACGCAGAAGAGCAGTGAGCTAACGTTTCTGGGGTTTGTGTGAGATTTAAGACAGATATGGAGTTTGGATTCAGACTTGCTCAACTTTTATACATCAAACGTTTTTAATAGGGCTGGGCAACGATTAAAAATTTTAATCGCGATTAATCGCATGACTTCCCTGATTAATCACGATTAATCGCATTGTAAACGCAAAATCAAATGAATTCAAAAGTAGTGTAAAATGCACTTGTCAGTTGTTACAAATAACCTTGTTTCTGTTGAATCCTCCGTCTGGGAGAACTTTAAAATGAAAATGTCCACGTTAAAGTTCAGTAACTTTACCAATCAGTGTATCATTCATTCTTTCCATTTTCAATTGTCAATCAAAAAAAAAAAAAAAAAATTAAAAAGTGATATTTTATTACGTTTCTTGTTTTTTAATCTAACACAAAAAAACGAGAAAAAAAAACCCTTTTTTTAAAAAAAATATTTCAATTTTAGACTTGGATCAAAAATACAAAATGAAAAAACGGGCCACAGAACTGAATTTGTTTTATAATGGAGGACTGGACTTTCTGTTGTCATTACACATCTGTGCCACTAGATGGAGCCACACTGCAGTAACCAGCTAGAGAACAGCAGGACAGTGAACACATGGAGCAGATCTGATGGAACATGGAGGAATCACGCCAAAGTTTTGTTGCAGTCCAGAATTTTTTTTTCAGACAGAATTGTTAATATTGCTACCTGAGTTGCTACCTGAACTGTAAAGTTCATGGATTTTTACCGTTCTCCATGTCTGTTTTAGCTTTTCCTTATATTTACTGTTTTCCGGTTCCACAGCAGCCAATAACAGACTTTTCAAAACAAAAGCATGTGAGCAACATGCGTTGACGCGCGATAAAATAAATGTCGACGTTAATAAATTAATGTGTTAACGCGATAATAACGCGCTAACTTGCCCAGCCCTAGATTTAAAATTTTTTTTTTTTTTTAAAAAGGTGAAGACAGAGAAGACACAGCTATGTCCATCACCTTTCATCTTAAAATTGCACATCCACTTGACGTGATCGAAGCAGCCAGACTGTCTGTTTTGGATGCGTTCACATCTCGTCAGTTCTTGACCCGGTGCCACCCGACTGAACAGAAACTCGCTCTTCCTTCCCCTCCCCGGTCACTGAGACTGGAATAGGTTTTAATCAACACATTATACCAGCTGTTAATTGCTTTTGCCGCCTGCTGTTAAAATAATTTGCTACTTTTTTACCGTAGTAGTAGCCATCTGTTTCAAAACGCAGGGACAGGATCGGGCCCGGACCCGGGGCGGATGCTGACATGAGATGCGGGCGCTGCCGCCACCTTATTTATGAGGCCAGGAACGCGTGGAAAGTTTTACAACATGGATCTGAAAGGAAGATCTGGACACAGCAGCTGGATGGAGATTATAGATTATGGAGCTTTAGAGAGCACAGATGAGGTGTAGTTCTCCATCACATGCACAAATCTACAGGCAATGAGAGTCACTGGCTCCAAGTAGCTCAGTGTCAGGAGGCTTTTCTCCACTCTGCTGTTTCTGCTGGGACTTTTCAGCTTTATCAGTGACAGTTTACAGTAGTGATGCACGATAACAGTTAAAACCAATACCGATAACCAATAACTTTCAGCTCCTAAAGGCCGATACTGATAACCGATAACACACACATATACCTAAGATCATTACATCAATACTATATGAACAAAATCAAAAATAGTTTTGGACTCTTTAAATTTTTTTCCAACAGATATTTACTTTTTTTCCAAGTCCTCTCTCAAACATTTTCATAAAGCTATCAAACAAACCTATTTCATATCTCACATTAACTTAAATAAGGTTCATTACTGACTGATATGAAAAAATAAAGGCTCCTTGAACTGATGGAAATACATGCATCAAAATTACAAACTGAAAAGGATTTACATTTAAAGGATTTTGACTTGTGGTTCCATTTAAATGAATACCTTTAATTAAAGTAAAATGAGGTTCAGTGATTTTTTTGTTTTTTTTATATCATGGAAGCTTTAGATGAGAGAGATGAGGGAGAGGGGAGGGGAGACTGCTACTGGCTTTTGCACGTTAGCATTAGCTTCCGTTAGCTCGCGTTAGCGCGATTTCAAAACTCCATGGAAGCGATTGTTATGTTGTAGGTGGCTGATCGGGTTTTACGTATTGAAGCTTGTGCTTCCCTCCTCATAGAATTTGCTTGGAGGATTCGTCACAAATAACCACCAAACTATCTTCTTCTGAAACTTTAACGAAGTTTCATATATTCGCCGCCATGTTTGTTGTGATCAGCACAGTGCAGGCTGCATTCAAGGTGTAACGTAAATTCCTCTGTTCCTTCGTTTGCTAGTCGTTCTTTCAGCCTTTTCTATTTTTTTTCTTTTTTATGTGTAACATGTGGGAAAATACTGCAAATATCGATTTACATTAGCAACTACTAAAATGATGACCGAGTTAACAAGTTGTTTTCTGGCATGAGGGAGTATTCTTGATTTTCTTTATTGAGTAATCGTTTTTCTGATTATGGCGACGTTACTTGAACATAACATTCACTGCTGGTCATTTCAAGACTCAGAGGGAGCGAGGTACTGCCGTGTTGACAAAAAATATATATGTTATCGGGGCTATTCGTTGTGATATCGGACTTATCGGGTGACGTCATAATTTCCTGTTATCGTCCCGATAGTTATCGTGCACCCCTAGTTTACAGACCTCTCTATCTCAGTGATGCTGCGATCACCGGCTTCTCCTCTGAACATGTTTGACTCGTCGCTCAAGGCAGTATCTGTGGAGCTTCCATCACTTTCAAAGGGAGAAGAGATGAAGCTGCAGTCCAGGTGAAACCAACTCGAGGACGAGGACAGACGTGGTCAACCCGGGCGTGGAAAGCGCGCTCGGCTCGGACGGGTGCAGAAGAAAGTTCGGCTACGATCTAATTGCTCGCCGCCTTGCAGCCATTTGAAACAGGAAGCGTTGGCACCTTCCAGAGCAATCACGTCTGATTTCTGGCTCCTAATCACATCCGTCACGTCTTCTCTCCATGAAGCCTCAAAAACACGGATTCAGACTCGCCGGAGGAGGGTGACACCGCATCCCGAACGGCGTCACCCTGAGCTGTGGAGGTGCACGTACCCGTGCTGCAGGTCGAGCAGGTCGCTCCGTGTCACGCCTGCAGTATCTGCGCCCCCGTGATGGCGCTGCACCGCTGTACAGTCGGTCGGTGTGACGCCGTCCCTGCAGGCTCTGAGTACGACAGCTCAACAGGAGGGAGCCGAGCTATCAAAGCCATCATGTACTTTAATTACAGGTAATGGTGATTCACAGACGCTCTCCCACTCCCTCCGCTCTTAAGAACTTCCTCCTGAATTACCAAAGTGCCTCAATTAGATCCTAAATAAGCGCCGGACGTGCAGGAGGGAGAAGTGGGTAAATTACAATAGAGAGGGTAAAAACAACAGGCCCCGTCGGAGTCGGTAAGATGCAGAGGCAATTAAAAGACCAGAAAAAGAAAGAAAAAAAAAAAAGTGCTCTACCACGCAGGGTGAAAATTGAAAAAAAAAAAAAAATAAGAGGGAGAGAAAAGGGCCTTTGATGAGCGAGCGCTCAGTTAAGTGGAGCTTAAGAGGCGATGGTTGACGTGAAGAAAGTGAGAAAGGATAGATTAAAGACAGCTGATTGGCAGGATGGCTGATGTCACACTGTTTCCCTACAGGACCGTATGTCGAGGAGAAGACTCAGTCACCGCAAACTGGAACGTGTGATTAAATCATGATTTCTATAGAGTCGACGTCCCGCAGGCAGCCGCTTCCCCGCACTTTCTCTGCTTTGCCTTACGTTCATTATCCGGCCTAGCCGGAGCACCCTCCATCAACGGCGAAACTTAAGAGGCTGTTAAGTAGAAAAGACGAAGGCCGCGTTTCGTTTAATAGGCTAATTCTGTGTCTGACAAGAACTCTTGTTAAAGGAGAATACAGCAGAACGTGTAGGCCCGATCCGACCGGAGCCACAAAAACCCAAAAGAGATACATCATCAAGGAACATGAGTGGGTTGAGCAGTTGATGCACACACATGCAGCTCAGCGTACGCTAGGGGTGCACGATAACTATCGGGCCGATAACAGGAAATTATCACGTCATCCCGAAAAGTCCGATATCACGACCAATAGCCCCGATAACACATATTTTTGTCAACACGGCAGTGCCTCGCTCCCTCTGAGCCTTGAATGACCGGCAGTAAATGTTATGTTCAAGTGGCGTCAGCATAATCAGAAAAACGATTACTCAAGGAAAATCAAGAATACCCCCTCATGCCAGAAAACAACTCGTTAACTCGGTCATAATTTTAGTAGTTGCTAACTTGAATTGATATTCGCAGTATTCTCCCACATGTTACACATAAAAGAAGAAAAAAAATAGAAAAGGCTGAAAGAACGACTAACAAAGGAGGGAACGTGGGAATTTACGTTACACCTTGAATGCAGCCTGCAGCACAGCGTACTGATCACAACAAACATGGCGGCGTGGAACTTCGTTAAAGTTTCAGAAGAAGATAGTTTGGTGGTTATTTGTGATGAATCCTCCGAGTGAATTCTACGAGGAGGGAAGCACAAGCTTTAATACGTAAAACCTGATCAGCCACCTACAACATAACAATCGTTTTCATGGAGTTTTGAAATCGCGCTAACGTGAGCTAACGGAAGCTAATGCTAACGTGCGCAAGCCAGCAGCAGTCTCCTCTCCCCTCATTCCTCTCATCTAAAGCTTCCATAAGATTAGAAAATAAAAAACAAAAACTACTAAACCTCATTTACTTTAATTAAAGGTATTAATTCAAATGGAACCACAAGCCAAAATTTAAATGTTAATCTTTTTCAGATAGTAATTCTGATGCATGTATTTCCATCAGTTTAAGGAGCCTTTATTTTTTTTTATATCAGTCAGTAATGAACGTTATTTAAGTTAATGTGAGATATCAAATAGGTTTGTTTGATAGATTTATGAAAATGTTTGAGAGGCTTGCCAATAGTTTTTCATTGAAAAAAAAATCTGTTAATTTAAAAAGTCAAAACTATTTTTGATTTTGTTCATAGTATTGATGTAATGATCTTAGGTATATGTGTGTGTTATCGGTTATCAGTATCGGCCTTAAGGAGCTGAAAGTTATGGGTATCGGTTTTAAAAAACAGTTATCGTGCATCCCTAGCGTACGCTTGTTTGCGTGCGCTGGGCTCACGTCGCTGGATAAAATGGGTTTTCACCCCGCAGACGTGGATGGACGCACACCCATCTTGCGCGGCGGGTTGAAAACTGAGCTCATCCACGTCCACGCTGAAGCTGGCGGCGGCAGATGACGTTATAGTGTCATCATTAGTCGCCGCCGTGGCAGGAGAGAGACACCTGGATGACTCAGCTGAGGGACGGGAGGCGGGACGGAGGTGGAGAGGAAAGCATTGCACTTTTCATCCCGCACATGGAGCGCAGGAAGGATCGGGACTAACAGGACCGGACCAAAGCGTAGTGATCAGCTCACCGGAGCGGCTCAGCGTGCAGCCAGGAGAGGGCAGCGCCGCTCAGAGCGGGCCGAGGCTGCGCTGGGTCTTTGATGTGAGCACACGCACGTGAGGAGAATCATTAAACAGCATCTGTCCGCAGCTGTACGTTTACACAGCAGGTCAATTAAATTTCACATAAGACGAACTAAATTACAGCGTCATGATGAAAGGCCAAGACGGCTCGTGCATCAGGAGGAACGGGCCACGTGTGTGTGGCGTGTTTGTGCATCATATGTGAAGCATAAACGGCATGTAAAACTCATTTCAGATGAAGAACTCCCGGCCGGAGGGGATTCATCGCTCTGGATACGTTTCAAGCTTATAAAAAGTTGTTTTCGCTGATGTAGATTACTGTTTAAGATGTGGCGTACAGCCTTTCTCTCACACGTGAGAGCTAATTATATTAGGGCTGGGCAACGATTAACATCTTTAATCACGATTAATCGCATTGTTTCCCTGATTAATCACGATTAATCGCATTGTATATGCAAAATTATATA
>JAGFBZ010002434.1:0-266721 GCA_018398805.1 Hirundichthys speculiger | reverse complement strand
GTAAGACCAGCTAGCTATGTCCAGGGGCGTGTTACCACTGAACACTGTACTGAATTGAGACTATTTTGAATGAGGAGGGTTCTGGCTTCGGCTCTCTCTCTCTAATGCTAACCCCCACCCCACCCCTCTCTCTCCCTCCCTCCCTCCCTCCCTCTCTCTCTTTATGTGTGTGTGTGTCTATCATTCATGTTCAAAGTAAGCATCCTAAATATTTCTTCTAATATTTTATGTTTGCAGGTTGACAAGGCAGTGTTACGCATCATGACTGATGAGCAAATGACAGAATACATCACGTCGTATGGTGACCGAGTAGCTGTCGTATCTTTCTGTGTACAATCACAATGCAGCAGCCAGATAAAGAGACTCTTTTACAGAGATTGAGAGATAAAATAGGAACACGGAAAATGAAGACAAAGACAAAAGGACCAGGTGTGTTCCGAAAGGAAGGTGAAGGGATGGCAAGACCGGGAAATACTGCAGCAGAAAAGACTTCCAGGAAGATAGAAATTGGATGGCTTCATTTTGGCAGTAAAGAATACCATCAAGTGAGGACCAACAATGGTGGAGGGACGAGACATGCAACTGTGGAAAAGACAACAACTGTTTGCTCAGATTTTGGAATTAGGAAAGGACCTATTTTTCCCAGATGGGCACTCAACAAAAGGGCAAGCTGATGACTTCACCTTTGACGTCTGTGACTTTAAAAGAAACAGGGTTCCCTTAGATGACACTGTTGGCAGAATGTATGAACGAACCAAACTGAGGCTGCTTAGATTTTACATTCGCACAAAAGAAGTACCTTCAACAGATGACTCCTCATCTAAAGTGAACGAATGTAGTGAAGATCCCTTATCATCTGACAGTGACAAAAGCAATCAGGTTTGTGGCAGTAGAAAAAATATTTGTAATAAATACAATAATGTTAATGACAGGGACAGATGGAAAGAATTCTCTTAAAGATTACACTTCAGGTAATAACTTAATTAAATGATAATGCACATGTATTCCCTAAGAGAGGGAGGTTCCATTGTGTGCCAACAGTCACCGAGTGTGTTTTAGAAACGGTCTATCTACATATACCTGCACGCCTGTAAGATGCAGTTTTCTGTGTTGTTTACATGTGTGGCCAGACACATTTTTTGTTGCAACTTAATACATTTATTTTTTTATGTTTTTTTTATTTTTGGATTACTGTATTTGTACAAGGCTTACTGGGTTGTATAAACACATTGGCTGAGTGTGGTACACACCTTCTCACCAGTAAGAAACATTTTCTTAATGACAAAATATCACCTGTATACTGTATGGCTATGTTTGCTGCCAATGCATTATAGAGGCTGAGGGAAGTTGTAAGAAAATCTAAAAATATTGCCCAAGTTGTCCTTTCTTCTTAATAGACTGTCATGGAGCTTCTTTTGGCTATATGTATTTTTTGCACACCATTTAATATTAAATGTGGAACATGTGTTCCATATTTAATTCCTTGCTATGATTTTAAATTACTGCTGACAACAACATTAAAACCTTCATTCTTTTATTTGTTTCCAGATGCAACCAAGATCCAAAAAACAAAGAACAATATCTGAGACTGTGACAGCACAAGGTCCAGGTCAATCACATCCTTCTCATTCAACCCCAACAGACATTAAAAAGACTCACATTGGCCAAAGGCAGGACACAAACACAAGTGAGGAAGATGATGACGATGATAGCCTGTGGAATCATCTCCAGCCTTCTAATGGTTTACCGGACCCCTTGTTTGAAACCATTGATCTGACCACTGCAGTTCCCAGTGACTCCCCACAAACAGAGCCTGAACACATCTATCATGAAACTTCTGAAGATGTTCAAGAAGTAGATGCTGAGGCAGATACAGTTGTATGGGATCCAGAGGATGACCTTGGTGGTGAGGAGGCAGTTGTGATAAGATGGAATTATGTCACACAGGTAATGTGAAAAGATCAGGGACATTTTGGGGTAAGGAGGTAGAAATACTCATACAGGTATTAAAAACAGTAAAAGTAGACAAAATAAAGAAATGCATTATTATACTAATAGTAAATACATTTTTGATTCTATGAATTAAAAAATTCAATTGTGCAGTCATACATTGAATAAATTAACTATGTAGTATATTTTTTATGGCATATGCACTCCAGTATTATATGGGCGCAGGAATTAAATAAGTTACAGTGCTGTGGAACTCTTACGGTACTTCACCCTATGTTTACAGAGCTTCATTTTGATTAACATTTCATTACTTATGCTACTAAAACACTTTAAATTGCAAAAAAATCAATTAAGACTTGACGGAACGTGATGGAATTCCACTGTAAGATCTTACTCTCTTTTACTCTCTTTAGCCAGGCATGTTTGCTTTCACAACTTCAGATTTCTCATTTCTTATTTTAAATTTTTATATCAAAATATTTTTCCTGAACTTCCATTTCTAATGTATAGTTGTGTGTCATGCACAACTTGTATTAAAAACAAACATCCATTGTTATGTTTAGCAAGCTGCAGAGTAGTTGTGGAAGTGTGGTGGTAGTGGATGTCAGAAGGGTACTTTTGACCTAATTCATGAGATTGTGCAGCAATTTTTGTAACACTGAATTGTGACTTTATTATACTGTTATGTCTCTGAAATGCAAGAGGTTTGACTCTTCCATTTCTCAAAATCTATGTGGAATTTTTACAACCTATCTCTGGAGTGTTCCTGATTTTGACTAGAAGTTAGGCTGATGTAGAAGAATGACTTATAAATTACAGTCTACAATCATGTCATAGATTAGGGTCAAAGTGTCTGCTGTAAACTAATATGTTTAAACTTATTTTATCCTTCAGAAAGCTGAGGTGAGTGAATGGAGTACGTATGCAGGATTTACAACTCCCATTGCCTTCAGCTGATGGCCTGCCTACACTAGATGAGCAGTCCATACATGAAGAGGCAATGCAAACTGCACAGGTAAGATGCACCACTGCAAGCAACTCTGAACACATCTTTTAAACTACTTTATAATTTTACATAACTGTAAGATGTGTTGCAATGGCACTTTTTAGCATACTATTTTCTGAAGGTGTGGCAAGTCAGTCATCTTGTCGCCTTGTAAAAACACTTATGTAATGTCCTGCCAGACTCTGAAGGAGCTCTGTCAGGTCTGAAAAAGTAAGTGTGATGATGTCATACTAATGTTGTCAGGGTTAACTTGTCTTGGGATAGGAGACCACTTTGTAAGAGGGTCTCATGAAAGATGATGATTTGAGTTGCATTATGGGAAACATAGAATCTAATATTATTTTGACCTTGACACAAACATACCAAAAGTTAGGATACGTTGGCCTCTGCTTCATTCATTGACCACTCTATTTTTGTTATGTGTATGTTTTGTTCTTCTAGCAGGACAGTGGACTGAATTTCGATTTGCCCTCAAATTCAAGCAGCCAGCTTTCGCCATCAACCTCAGCCAGCAACCCAGGAAATCCACAGAGCCCACGACGTGCTTCAATTTGCAGGATAAAGGTTGTTGAAGATCTTTTGGCTGTATTTATGGACAGCAGCATAATGAATTTGACATTAAAGATGGATTTTGTAAATGAAAAAGCTATTGATGATGCTGGAGTGTCAAGGGAGGTTTACACTGCGTTCTGGGAGCAATTTCTTGAACAGTGTGAAGGGGAAACAGAGCGAGTTCCAAGGTTGAGGCCAGATTTCTCTGAGGCTGAATGGCAAGCAGTTGGACGTATCTGGGTGAAAGGATTAGTAGACCATGGTGTCATGCCAGTGAGACTTTCAGTGGCTTTCATTTTAGCCTGCATTCATGGAATTGACTCTGTCGATGCAGACATCTTGATGACATCGTTTCTCAACTACCTACCTCCCGTTGAGAGATCAGCTGTTGAGAAGGCTCTCCAGGGCACAATGGAGGAAAGTGAGGAAGAGGACTTGCTTGACCTTTTTACGCGGATGGGTTCCCATATCCTACCTCCAAAGAACAGCATGAAGCCTGCGGTAGAAGCAATGGCTCACAAAGCCATTCTGCAAGAGCCGAAATATATAGTTGATTGCTTCTCCACACCCATGTCACTTGTACAGCTGAAACTGCCAGACAAGGAAAGTGTGTTGTCTCTGTATGAGTCAAAGAAGGCCACAGGCAAAAGAGTGTCACAACTGTTCGAAACAACAAAAGCGGTCCTGTCTCAGAGCGAACAGGCAACCTTTAACCATCTCCAACGTTATGTGAAAAATGCTGACCAAACCAAAGCTGAGAAAATCCTGCGCTTCTGCACTGGTTCCTCTGTCATATGTGTTGACAAAATTATGATATGCTTTAATGTTGAAACTGGGCTCAACAGAAGGCCTGTTGCTCATACTTGTGGAGCTACACTGGAAGTACCGAGTACGTACAGTTCTTACCCTGAATTTCGCACAGAGTTTGACAACATCCTGTCCAGCAACTACTTAGAAATGGACATTCTTTGAACTTGAGAGTGTTGTATGGGTGATTATATTTTCTGTTTTTGTTGTTTGTTTTGTCATTCAAACATCTGATGCACTGAACAGTGTTGTTAGCAGTCTACAATTCTAATTTCCATTGGTGCAATAGTACACCACCATGCTTTTCACATTTTTAATTTTTTGAATTATAATTTGAAAATGACTGCAGCTTTTATTTATATCAGTTTGAGTCTAACCCAGCTTCGAGACTAAACTTGTTCATAAAAGGAATATTACAAAGTTGTCCATCGCGGTAGAATTGTTTATTAATTGTTGTTGTCAAGGTGTTAAAAAGTCATGCTGCTTGGTTCGTTATTCAGAGAAAAACTATTTGAAAGTTAATGTTGAGATACCTATGAGCGGTCATGTTTACAAAATCTACAGGCTCATTTGGCCTGTGTGAAATGTGGCCTGAAGAAAAACAGCTTCTAACTTTAAGCCCTAGTATGCTCAATTGGCCTTCAGAATGATTATGTAATATTTCCATTATACTACTTTAATTTACTGTCACCACATTAGAACTTGATGCCATCACAGATATTTTTATAGAATGTGTGCATTTTGCCATGAAGTGACCTATAGGTACAGTAATGTAAATATTTGTAAGTTATCAATTGGTCTTAATTAACAAACCAAACAGATTAGGCAAAATTTACATTTATTCAGGGATGCAGGCCAGCATTTCACACAGGATTTTCTCAGTGGATACAGAATAACTAATAAAACATTTCCACAAAAATGTCAAGTGCTTGTGCTGTTTTCTCCTCAACTCTGACATTACAGTGCTTGGCTACAAAGCTTGTTCATTCATAGATATCTTCATTGTCAGTTTCTGTCAGTTGCATGTCACTTGATGTACGTACTACTTTGATCTAGAAGTAATAGAAGTCTCATTAATTTTGTGTCCCAGTTTGTAAAACAGAACAGAACACCATCACATGCTGACAAAAGTAAGGAATGATGTGGACAAAGCAGATCTGAGTCATCTTTCAGGTTAATAAATCCTCCACAGGACTTCTGTCTACAGAGACTTTATTAACATTCGACATTCCATATGTATGTTAAGTACATGTTTACTTTTATGTCAGTTTCAGATTAATTCAGTAACCATGGCGGCATCATGTTTGTTCCCTAAACTAAACTAAAAATGCCCATCAGAAGTTCCTGGAGCCCTGAGATGTTCTACTATGATAAAAGACTAAGAAAAAGACAAAATATTTACATTCAGACACTGGAACCACTACCATTTTTGCCTTTAACTTAAACAGTTACAATTTAATAGTAAATGTGACAATAGATTAAGTGATAAATTGAAGAATTTTGGCTTTATCTCTAAATCAGTGTCAGCTGAGGATCAATGGTGTTCTATTTTGATCCTCATATCAAGCCAAATAACTTAATTTTTCATAGTTACATTTTACAGGAGACCCCGTGTTCCTGTGTTGGCCAACACTGAGAATGTCATGAAAAGCAAACTTTAAAAATGGAAATGACAGCAAGGTAAAATACTTGTGGAACCAACACCTCATTCTACTTAACAACTCAACAAACTGGTCCCTTAAGGACACATTGAAATACCTCTGACTTACAAAGATGCAGTGATGGCCTCTCTTAGATGCATATACAAGTTCACAGCCTGATATGGATCTGTTGGAAGAGTCAGATGGGACTCTGCCATTAAGATGTTGCATAGTTCATATACATCTGAATCGCATGGTATTGTCCGGCGAAAGACACATTCATCTTTGCAGAGTTGAACATGTTCATCTTCAACTGGGGAAAGGAAGTCTCTGGTCCCATAGAGCTGAGGCAATGCATACATCACATTGGGCCGACCGCTGGGGACATTGATGTTTTTCGATGGTCTGATGGTGTGTGCATTCCAAACCTGTGCAGTGTCATCCAGCTCATCCTGTTAAAAAGAATATGCAAATACCATTAGGAAGAACTGTATATACATATATACTCAAATAGAGCACAAAATCATAGCATCCACCCTCCTCTCTCTGTCTCTTTCCTCGCATCCTCTGTCCCCCCCCCCCCCCCCTCTCTCTCTTCCTGCATTCCTTCTGTTCATACCCCTCCTCTCTCACTCACAGACACAAGCACACACATGAAAACACGAAAACACTACAATGCATAAACTCACCTGGATGAGTCCCATGCAGCAAAACTGAAGGATGGCCTTGTCCAGAAACCCACCGTCAAAGAACCCGTTGTCTCTGAGGTCTGCAAACAAGGATAACCAGAACTCCACACACTGGCTGCGCAGAAAACCCCACCAATATTCAATTCTTTGATTGGCGGTGCTGGCTCCCTCCAAGTAACTATCAACGGTGCCGTCTGAATGAATGGGGACGAGGAACCGCTGAAAGCCTCTAACATGGCCGTTTTCGGTACCAAGATCGCCTCTCACAATTCTAGGGCACCCCCCTAAACGCAGCACTGCTTCTACGTAATAGCCTCCGACCAACTTCGGGTCACTACTTGTGGTGTAGGCATTGAGCCAGATTATTTTTCTCGAAAACCCGTCAATGCTTCCATTGACACAGATACCAAATGGCTTTAGCTTATCATAGGAGTCCATGTGCCAGATGAAGTTCGGCCCTCTTGAGAAGTAGCTCCGTCGTCTCAGGCGTCTTGCTTGCCTTAATGACACTCCTCTCGGATCCATCTCCTTCAACACCAGTCGCACATCCTCTTTCCTCACTCGTAGTCCGTGTTCTCTGCATTTAGCGTACATCCACCGGTACCCGTGAAGCTGTCCTGAGTACTGTAGCTGGTTGCTAATGAATTCAACCAGGACCGCAAGATCGGAGTACGCTTTGCGACGAGAAAGTCCCCTCGCACTGAGTAATCTTTTTAGATGTCTTTCACTTATGTCAAAACTATGTTTACTGGCAAGCACGGATTTAATGTCTTTATATGTGAGGCCAATGTTAAAATAAAATTCGATAAACCTCACCCACGGGTGTGTGCGCTCCATTGCTGTGTCTGTTTTGTCTGTCTAAACTGACCCGGAAGTACCAAAAGTTTTGCGAGATCTCGCAAAAGGTTTTGGATAGGCTTTGCGAGATCTCGCAAAACTTTTGGATTAAAAAAAAAAACTTTTGGATAAGTTTTGCGAGATCTCGCAAAAGGTTTTGCGAGATCTCGCAAAACTTCGTCTTTTTTTTTTTTTTTTTTCCATGTCCCTTAAGGGGCTCCGTACTATATTAACAGCTTCAGTGATATTTCCCATAAATTCTTGATAAAATACCAAGAGTTTTTATAAAAAGTTTTAATTGTTAATGTCTGACCTGGGAACCATCTAGACCAGTGATTCCCAACCTGTGGGACGAGTTCCACTAGTGGGACTCAAAGGTATTGCAAGTGGGACGCCGAATCATTTTTTAAAAAATACAATGTTCATTATTTATTTTCTTTAAGTAGGATACAAAAACTTATTTGATATAAACAAACTTTTTAAATTGTTAAATCCAAAATTATTCTTTTAAAAACATTTAACCCTTTCATCATTTTGTGTGTGAGTTTTCCCTTCTATCTCCCATAAATATGATATTCCAATGATAGGAACGTTCCTATGTCGTCACCAGCCGGGGTCACTTTGCTGCTGGACCACCTGTTGTTAGCATCAGTGCTAACTTGTAATGTGATGAATGGAGAACAAAAATGGATAGTTGGTTAGCAACTGGAAGAATTAAAAGGAACAGGTGTGCAGACAGTGAATCAACAAGTGATCTCCCGCCAGTCAAACAAAAAACAGGAGGTCACAGAAAGTACAGTTCTGAATATTTAGGACTGGGATTTTTTTGGACAGGCTCTGAAGCTGAACCTTTACCGCTGTGTGTGGTGTGTGCAGAGACATTATCAAATGAAGCTTTGAAGCCGTGGAATCTACGCCGCCATCTTGAGACTAAGCATGCACAGTATGTGAACAAGCCACTTGACTTTTTTGAGAACAAACTCAGGGAATATCAAGGCAAGAAAAAAGTAATCGAGTCGTCATGTGCGCGCAACGAGAAACTGAAGCAGTGGAAGCATCGTATCGGTCTCTCAACTCATAGCCAAGGCGGGAAAACCACACACCATCGGAGAAAATTAATTCTTCCTGCAGTAAAACAGATAGTCGGGGTGAGTTGGCGAGAAGTCACTGAAGCATCTCAACCTCATCTCACTGTCTGATAACACAATCAAACGCGTTATTGATGATGTGGCAGAGAATGTGACAAATCAGCTTATACAAAGCATACGAGAGAGCCGTTTTTATGCCCTTCAACTGGACGAATCAACAGACATAAGTCTGTCTAACCTACTGGCCTATGTGCGGTATGAAAACAACAGCGAGGTAAAAGAAGAATTTTTATTTTGTAGATCTCTGCCCACGTTCAATGCTGAGGCCATTTTTGACATTCTGAAAACTTTCATCATTTCCAACGGGATTGATTGGTCCAAATGTGTGGGATTGAGCACTGATGGAGCCCGTGCAATGATGGGGAAGCACAGTGGAGATGTCAGGCGGGTCCAAGCTGTGGCTCCGAATGTAACATCTGTCCACTGCAGTATATACATCGTGAAGCACTTGTGACACAGAAAATGCCCCAGATCTAATGACTGTCTTAGATGAGGCAGACAAAGCAGTCAACTTCATCAAGAGCCGTCCGCTGCAAACGCGCATGTTTGCAGTTATTATGCAGAGATGGGCAGTGAAATCACCAGCTGCTGTTACACACAGAATACGCTGCCTGGCTCTCACGTGGGAGGTACTTTCCCGTCTGTTGAGTTACGTGATGAGGTGGGGTCTTTTTTCTTGACGCAAAGTTGGAACTGGCACATCGTTTCAGTGATTTTGAGTGGCTGGCTGATTGGGTTACTGGCGATATTTTCAGCCATTTAAATGGACTTAACCTCGGTCTCCAAGGAACAGCAGTGAACATGTTCAATGTCCAAAGTAAAGTCGAAGCAATCATATATATCACGTGTTTAGTGGACGCCATGCAACAGCTTATTTTTGGACTTAAGAACTGCACCTTTATTTGAAAAAAAAAAAAATTTGTAAAAGTGCAATATTTTAATTTAATTTCCGTTGAAAGTATTGCTTTTGCTTGTATTTTTCTTCTGGATGCCTATCTGCTGAATTTACAGCATCTGTACATTAGTTTTGTGTTTGTACTCTCATGATTTAATATAAATAGCCTACAGCTGTAGAAATGTGTTGGGGATTGAGGCCCCTATATAAGCCAGCAGATGTTGCCAGAATGCAGCTGCTACTGTTTAAAAAGCCCACAATAAGCATGCTTTTTTCTTTGCAATTGTTGTATTTAAGTTGCCTATTTAAGTTTTGGCTGGTATTTTAGACCTGTGCTGTATTTACAGTATCTACATTGGTTTTTTTTTGTTATACAGAGCTATTGCTTTAATTGTTTGGTTTGGTTGGCTCCTGCAGTATTGTATTGGAAATATATTTTCTCCATTGGTGAATGATCCTGTTATTTTATTCCTCTATTAGTCTATTGCTGACAGCGCCTTGCTTTTGATGTGGAATTTCTGTGTGGTGCTGATAACTGGTTAATGATTTTTCACTAGGGGTGCACGATAACTATCGGGAAACTAACAAGAAATTATGACGTCATCCCGATAAATCCGATATAATGACGAATAGCCCCGATAATATATATATTTTTGTCAACACAACAGTGCCTCGCTCCCTTTGAGCTTTGAATAACCGGCAGTGAATGTTATGTTCAAGTAACGTCGGCATAATCAGAAAAACGATTACTCAATAAGGAAAATCAAGAATACCCCCTCATGCCAGAAAACAACTCGTTAACTCGGTCATAATTTTGGTAGTTGCTGACTTGAATTGATATTCGCAGTATTCTCCCACATGTTACACATTAAAAAAAATAGAAAAGGCTGAAAGAACGACTAGCAAACAAGGGAACGTGGAAATTTACGTTACACCTTGAATGCAGCCTGGAGCACAGCGTACTGATCACAACAAACATGGCGACGTGGAACTTCGTTAAAGTTTCAGAAGAAGATAGTTTGGTGTTTATTTGTGACGATTCCCCCGAGCGAATTCTACGAGGAGGGAAGCACAAGCGTAAGCTTTAATACGTAAAACCCGATCGGCCACCTACAACACCTACAACCAGGGTAGATAATACATCCATCCATTATCCATACCTGTTTAGTCCTATAGGGTTACTCTATGTAGGGGCTTCAGGAAATTGATGGTCATTACCACAGACCTCCACTGAGTGGTGCTGTTTACCAGAAGTCATGATGTCACTGCATGTTTGCTGTTGGATGAGTCATCTGCTGTCTACACACTAGAATCATATTCTAATTAGAATTAATAAATGTAAAGTTCAATGAGCAGTACATCAGCATCTGGAAATGCTTCCTGATTTAATAACTCATGCTTTAAAAATCACTTTATAAAAATGTCAGTCTTCAACTCAGTCATCATTTTGTTCTTAAAGAGTTCCAAGGAATTTTGCATTTTAAAGTTTGTTTCGAATAATTACGAAAGTAAAGTTTAATCATAAAAAATGGACACAGAATTGGAAAAAAATCACAAAGTGTATAATTAAGTTTAAATTTGAAATTTGAAAATATACATTGCAATAATATAAAGTGAGATTTAAGTTGCTGTCTTTAAGTCAACATATTACAAAATACATAATAATGTTGGATTGATTTCTGTTCAGTCTAAGTAGATCATACAGTCTGTTTTTTATTGTATGTATTTGGTTGTTTTAAATATTCTTTCATAGATTTATTTTACAATAACCTGGTTCCATTTTAAATATTCCAGGTATACACCAAACACAAATTATAATTATTTGTATTGCCATGAATTGGCAATACAAATGCCACATCATTTGCAGTGCATTAATGCATAGATTGGAGTTAATGGAGGAAGTTTTTGTCATTCTTTTTCTCCGCAGTTTTTAAAAATATGATCCATAATGCTTTCTAAACTAAAATGTGTTTTAATCCTAAATCTGACATAATGGTTCAGTTGGCTTAACTTAAACATAAGAAAACATTTGTGAAAGTAGCCACTGAAAAACAACCAAATGATTCACACAAAATTAAGTCCCAAAATGAAGAGTGGAATAGAGAGTATAGTAAAGTCTCCTGGTTAACTGTTCTGTGTATCTGCATCAGCTCACAATCAACCCTCCAACTACAGATTATATTTATATGAAGCTGAAAGCTTAAACTTAGCTTTACAGTCTGTATTTTTTTTCTCATTCTTCCAAAATCCTTTTAGTGCTAATGTTTCACTATTTGTCAAACATTTGTTTTCCCCCAAAGATATTTGCTGTCTGTACACAGATAATCATAGTCATCTCATTTTAATCAAGTATTGTAAAAGTCTAAGTATTATTAATGTAAAGACTAAATGTTATTAATGTAAAGTCTAAATGTTATTAATGTAAAAGTCTAAATGTTATTAATGTAAAGTCTAAATGTGCAGTACATCAGCATGTAGATCCCATTGATTTAAAAATGTGTGCTTCACAATCAGTTTTATAAAATGTCACTCTTCGACTCTGTCTTCAGTTTTTCTCCAAGAACTCCAGGCAATTTTGCATTAGAAGTCAGTAAGTAAATTTTAATTAACAGTTTTTACAGATTTGAAAAAACTATAATCACAAAGTTTTTGAGAGTAAAATGATTTTTCTCAGAGAAAAAACAGGCCGGTTTATTGTAATGCTTGTGGAAGTCGCGAAGATATATGAGTCGACAACTTCTCACAGTGCAGACACAGAAGCGTGTGTCATTTTATTAAATCCACCAGTCAACTGAACACGAAGAAGATGGCGCTCTCCAATACAGAACAAAGTGTGTCCAAAAACATCACAGTACTTAAAGGGACCGTAACACAATAAACACATAGACCAGGGGTCGGCAACCTTTACTATCAAAAGAGCCGTTTTTTGTCCTCTCCCTTAATAAAATTCATCTGGAGCTGCAAAACTATTAACCTGTAAAATGAGATAACAGTGTATGAAGTTTTATATATAGTTATTCTGTATTCAGAGGGATTGGAATCTACCCAAAAGCTTATTCATAGTATCTTTGGCAGTTTTTAAAGTTTTTAATGCTAAAGGTCATGCAAGATACAAATTAAAGTTTAATTTCCATTTTTTTTTGTCACCCACTGTAAAGAACTATAGTTGTTGCATTATGAAATTATGGAACAACAAACAGAAAACTGTTAACATTTTATTGCTGTTTTTACCTGTTATAACAAAGGAAAACCTCAAACTCTGATAAAGTGGCTGCTGCTTCTGTACTGTATGTTTGGGAGAAGAACCAAGACAATTTCCTATCAACTTGTTGACATGGAAGTAAATATATTAAATCTCGAATCTTTTGAATGAGGAGAAAAAAATACTGGCATATGTAAACCTACTTTGAAATAAAACAAAGAACCATGCAGGTTCATTTGAGTCATTCCCTTATTTGTAAAACGTTGATCATATAAAAAGTAGCCCACTTTAAAATAAATAAAACGTATAGCTGCAGCTTAATAACTTAAAAAAAATATAAATATAAAAATAGGCCAGTTTGTATTTAATTATGACTTAAGTCTATTTCAGTCTGTTGTCATCCTCTTGTTTTCTCCTCAGGCACATACAGCAATCAGCCATCGAGCCTGAACATAAAACATTTGTTGTAGTTCAAGCTTGAGAAAACCTGCTCGCATCAGTATGTGGATCCAAAGATTGACAGGACTTCAAATGCGAACGTCTTCATGTTCATATCAGTGTTGGGAATGACATTCATGTTTCAAAGACAAATTTGTCGGTTTTTGGAAGGTTTCCAATATCGCTCCTTTTGTGTGTTACACCACTACAGCACACCGATGTGGTACGGGAAATGTTTCTTTTATTTTTTACGGCGGTACAAGAGGAACATGTAAAGATGTCCGGCGCTAGTCACAGAGCTCGCGCTCACAGGATGCAACACACAGATACGACTTCCTCGTTGCAGTAACCTGGCAGTATTTTGTGCTAAACGCACTCATTCTGCCCCCTGCTGGCGAGCAACCTACAGGGCACCACATGTGCTCCAAAGCAAGAATCGCCTTCTGACAAGTTTTTCCCCAAAGCTACAGGGAGCCACCGCAGAGAGGCTAAAGAGCCGCATGCGGCTCTAGAGCCGCGGGTTGCCGACCCCTGACATAGACCAAGACACTAGTAACAACATAAAGTGCTTGATAACCTGAATAAACACTGTATGGTAATGCTGTGACTAACATCTCTATGCAGGTGAATTATGTACACATACATATGAATGATAAAGGCACTACACACGTCCCCCCAGAATTCACCCTCAGAGAGATAACTGAAGAAAACAGTCAACGCGGAACCGCCTTCTCAGAGGCAGGTTGCTGAGGTCTGCTGCGGAGTGGTAAAGGGGGGTGAAGTGGGGGGCCGGACAGCGGGTGGCCCTACCTGGCCCTCCAGCCTCTCTGCGGTGGCTCCCTGTAGCTTTGGGGAAAACCTGATCATCTGGATCATCCAGATGATCCAGATGCCCTCATCTGGATCATCAGTAGTGGAAATGGTCTGCTGCTTCGACACTAGAAAACATTCCATAACAATAAAAAAGATATTTAATATTGAGTTGATAACAGTGTGCGCAGCTCTCTCTTAGCATCTGACTTCAAAGGCCTATAATAACAATTAAAAAGTAATGTAGGTACATAGACAGTTATTGTAAACAGTGGTTACCTATTTCATTTGTCTTATTTGATGCATTTTCAACGATTATTCATTTAAATCCTGCTACCTGTATCCTCTCTGGTCCTGGCCTCTCCATGACTGCATTCGCCTTCAGGCACCTGATCTCTGAGGCTACACAAAACATTTCATTTAGGGGGTCTTATGTTGCTGAAAACACACTTTATGTATTTATCTAGCCTATCCTTTCATTCACTTATTAATTTGTTTGCATATTTAATTATGATTTTGTTAAATTATCTGCACTATTTAATCTACACATATCATGGTTTTCTTCTGTAGACTATGTCATATTTTCCATCATAAACGTCTATCTTGACTAACTGTTTCCTTACCTGGCCCTTCAGCAGTCCTGCCTCATCTGGATCATAGTGGTTCGGGCATCCTGCGCTGATGCTACAAAACATTCCAGAAACATGAAAAAGACAGTTAACATGACTTGTTCATGTTTGCGCGCCTGTGGAAATGCACGATATAAAGGAGAGACGAAATAGGCTACAGTTGCAGAGAAGCTAAGGCATGTAGAACGTGCACACTCTCGAGTAGTAGTATTATTAGGCCTATTATTATTAAGAATATTTTTTTAATAACACCTGCCCCCACGCCCACGAACCAAGCGCAATCTTGGTATACAGCACTTCTAAATAAAGCAGCCTAATAGCACGTTTGACATGCATTTATTACCCGACAAATAGCCTGCTACACAACCTATTTAATATGTCTAATTGTGTGAACCTGTGCGCGTTGGTGGTAATACAGGCAGGCTAAATAAAAGCGTGATGAGCGTTGGCAACTTGTTCATCAAAATGGTTAACTGGCTTTAAGCAACAAGTTTTTGGTTCTTCTATAGAATATGAATGCACTTTAAGCATAGATAATCCTATACCTACATTGTGACATTTTAAGTTGACAGTTGTGACAGTTGCAAACGCTCGCCACGTTATATGATAAAATTCACAACCAGGCCAATTACCCTCTCTCTTTCAGTAACCTACAGCTTGTCTGAGAAGAGTCCCGTTAATTTGGCACATTGGCCGCCGCCTCCTTTCTTTTTTTTATTTAGCCATCTCCGTTCCGCCCAGCCTCTTTCTGTTCCCGCAGTGTGATTTACATAAAGAGAGCCTTGGGCCAAACCACCTGAAACACGTGGGAGGGGTCGGGGGGAATTATGCTGCTTACATGGTAGTAAACCACAGATTTCTAGGAAGGGGCTGTGGACCTATTTAATCCACTATCATGCAAGGGTGGTTGCAACTTAATTGATATTAATGCAAGAATAAGACCAGAAGTGACAAAAAATAGTTAAAATTAGTTGTCCCCGTGGTCCACATCAATGGTTTGGGCCGGGAAAGCTCCCGATCACTTTAATGTGCAGCCCGGCTTTGGTCTGTGGTAAAGCCGGGCTGCACATTGAACTCTGCCCTTATCTAAGGAGACACAGACAGATAGAAAATACTAGTAAAACTAGGGCTGCACATTTAATTGAAATTTAATTGAAATCAAAATATGGACAACTGTAATTTTTAAACTGCAGGGGGCACAATATTTGTTCGAGGAGAATGTTGTGTTTTGAAAAAAAAATTATTTCAAATACTTTGCAACAGAGTTGTCCTGGCCTACACATCATATTCTAAGAGATTTAAGATAACATCATTTTAATGTTTTTCAATGAAAATGTATGGAGTGTCTTTACATTTTTTGTAAAATAAATGTACAATGGTAGGACTGATTACCTGTCTCTCATGGAACAGAGCTGGCCATCTGGAAATTACTTCTGTGATGAATGGCTGATCTCCAATGATCTCTTTTCTGCGCTGGGAAAATGTAGCAGTCATCAGATCTTCTACGAGTTGGTGATCAGGGTCTTTTTTTCAGCAATTCCATCTCCATCATCTTAAGCTTTTCCTCCACGCTTTCAAGACTCTGTCCTTCAGGTGGATCTGGACAGACAAAATTTCCATTAACATTACTGAACCATCCAGCCCCTCCACTGTCCAGGTGTTAATACCCACACCCAACAGCACCAACATGCTCACACATTCACAATTTCAGCAAACACTTCCATAGTCTTTCACAAGTACAAAGAAAAAAAAGCTTTCTGCATTGTATGAACTGTTCTTATTTAATTGAGTTACTGGATTACTTCTCTATTTATTTACTAATCATTTTACAGCAATATGTCATTGACATTCATGCCAATAAAGCATTCTGAATTGAAGCGGAGTGCAGAGTACCCGCCAAAGGACGCCATTAAATAGTCAACGTCATTATGTGCAATGAACTAAATTAGCCGCCAGCTAGCTTTATTACCACTTAATAGTGATGTATATTGCATATTCAAAACAACAGAAATAACGTTAATTGCGCTTATGACAAGAGAAAGTCACCAACATGTACAAAACGGGGCGCCCAACATAGTTCTCTCCTTCTAGCAGCACACTGTGGTTAGCTAACGTTAGCGGCTGCAAGCTGTGCATTTTATTTATTTTACCATCACTGCAGTGTCTTGGAAGAACACCAACTCGACCTTAATTCCACTGCAAACACCCCTAAACCGATAGCTCTACATTTTTTATGGTAAAATTGCACTTTGTCACAGTGAGAAACACCATGTAACATTAATTTAAGCTGAGTAACGTTAATAAAGCAGCCAATATGGCACTACTCACATACGCCCGCTGTCTTTCAGATTAGCAGGTTTAGTCCAAGCTGAACACAAACTAACATCTGCGTGGATAACGTTGCATGAAAGGGAAGAAATACACGCAGCTCATTTAATAACGTCGAATATCCTCAAATCCTCTCAATTTGGACATTACAGCAGCAACATAGCAGGGGAGCAGCTAACCACTGACAAATTAAGCCACACACACACCTTACCAGGGCCACGGCTAATTACTGACACTCCGACACAAACACATGCCCTGTCTCAAAGCTGATAACTCCGCTACAAACAATACCGGTACCATATGAAACGAAACTTAAGCAAGGCGCCATGAAAGTGCTTCTGTGAGAGTTAATGAAAATAAACAGTTAAAGGTGGGGTATGTGGGTTTTTTTGCAGCACTTTTTACAATATTGCCTGAAAACCTTTTCACATTCCCATTGCACCCACTGAAATAAAATGTTTGCAAAAAAACTAAACGTTTTGGTCCAGTCTAGAGGGTATAATCAGAGAAAAACTCTGACCAATCAAAAAAGTGATCATCAGTATTTTGATTGGCTGCATAATACGTCCATCAAATATCAATTCACTCCCACCCACCCCTCCCTCCCTCCCTGCGGTTCATGTAGTCATGAATCGTGTGAAGGCGTGGTTTCGAGGGGTGAGCTGAAGAGGAGGAGGCGGAGCCTTTGGGAGGAGGGAGGGAGTGTATATATTCAAAATCTCACTTGAGTTGGATTGATGGAACCGTTTTTCAAACACCTACCACACCTTTAACTAACAATTTCAATCACTTACCTTACGTCGTGTGTATCGTGTCTGTCCTCAACCGAAACTGTCAAAGCGCAGTTACAATCATGTCAATCATCAAGTTGCGTTCAAAACGTATCCATCCGCCACTTGTCTTTTCACTGTCGTCGTTATGCTCGGTTGGTGTTCTTCTGTTAATGGCCAACAGCATCTGGGTGCATCACTTGTTTCAACTGAATAAAATCATATATCATTTTTATCAGTCTTGTATCAAATGACGGCCCTTTTCCGGGACTATTTGCATCGCGCATTAATACAACTCTACCACGTAATGCAACGTTTAAAACTCACGGAAATTTGCAACTCACACTGTTAAGTTATGTTGACACCATGAATTTTTTTATATAATTTAACTGACCTATAAACCTGAGTGAATTACAGGAAGAAGTGACCATGACTTATTGATCAAATCCTTTTTTACAGTGCACTGTCATCAATAACGTCGGCTGACGTGGCCCAGGCGTTTATTGGCACCTGGGTGTCCTGTTTCGGCACTCCCTCTGACATTTCCTCCGACCGCGGCGTTCAGTTTACGTCTGCGCTGTGGAACGCCATGGCTAGCAGTTTGGGGGTGAAACTCCACCGCACCACGGCCTACCACCCACAGAGTAATGGCCTCTGCGAACGCTTTCACAGGTCTATGAAGGCCTCCCTGCGTGCTAGCCCTTAAGGAAAGTTCCTGGGTTGACAAACTACCGTGGGTCATGCTGGACAGTGCTGAAAGAGGACCTCCAGTCCTCCTCTGTGAAGCTGGTCTATGGTCAGCCGCTGCGGGTCCCAGGGGAATTCATTCCCAGCACCACTGCCCTTTGGTCTGCTGCATCCACGCACCGCCCTGCTCGACAATGCCAGGCTTTTCTCTACGTCCTGCCACGGATTGCCAAACTCACATTTGCCCAGTGCCCTGCAGTCGGCAGGTTATGTTTTCGTCCGTGTCGATGGACACAGAGCACCCCTTCGCCCACCTTACGTGGGCCCCTTCTGTGTTGTGGAGCCTTTGTTTTAGACATAGGAGGTAAACTGGAGTGTGTGTCAGTGGATCGCCTTAAACCTGCTCATTTGGATCTGGCTAAACCAGTTGAGCTGGCCCAGCCGCCCAGACGAGGCCGGCCGCTGTCCGGGCCCCCCACTTTACAACTACGCAGCAGACCTCAGCAACCTGCCTCTGAGAAGGCGGTTCCGCAGTTCCCCGTTCGACGGAGCCGCTACGGCCGATTGGTTCGCCCCCCACATCGTTGACTGTTTTCTTCAGTTATCTCTCTGAGGGTGAATTCTGGGGGGACGTGTGTAGTGCCTTTATCATTCATATGTATGTGTACATAATTCACCTGCATAGAGATGTTAGTCACAGCATTACCATGCAGTGTTTATCAGGTTATCAAGCACTTTATGTTGTTACTAGTGTCTTGGTCTATGTGTTTATTGTGTTACGGTCCATTTAAGTACTGTGATGTTTTTGGACACACTTTGTTCTGTATTGGAGAGTACCATCTTCTTCGTGTCCAGTTGACTGGTGGATTTAATAAAATGACACACGCTTCTGTGTCTGCACAGTGAGAAGTTGTGGACTCATATATCTTTGCATTACAATAAACCGGCCTGTATTTTCTCTGAGAAAAATCATTACTCTCAAAAACTTTGTGATCATAGTTTTTTCAAATCTGTAAAAACTGTTAATTAAAATTTACTTACTGACTTCTAATGCAAAATTGCCTGGAGTTCTTGGAGAAAAACTGAAGACAGAGTCGAAGAGTGACATTTTATAAACTGATTGTGAAGCACACATTTTTAAATCAATCGGATCTACATGCTGATGTACTGCACATTTAGACTTTACATTAATAACATTTAGACTTTTACATTAATAACATTTAGACTTTACATTAATAACATTTAGACTTTACATTAATAACATTTAGTCTTTACATTAATAACATTTAGACTTTACATTAATAACATTTAGTCTTTACATTAATAACATTTAGACTTTTACAATACTTGATTAAAATGAGATGAATATGATTATCTGTGTACAGACAGCAAATATCTTTGGGGGAAAAAAAATGTTTGACAAATAGTGAAACATTAGCACTAAAAGGATTTTGGAAGAATGAGGACAGTAAAGCTAAATTTAAGCTTTCAGCTTCATATAAAGAAGTGCCATCAAGCTTTATCTCACATATCTGTTGTATTACAATGAAAACTCAGACAATAAATCTGATAAATACTTTAATTTTCAGGTTGGATTTTAAAGATAAAATAATCTTGGATTTCTGTGAATGAAATGTGGGAATACCTTAAGGCAACACAGCGCTCTTAATCCATCATGAATGTGTCAACAGATTTAGCAGGAAAAAAAAAGACAAAAAAAAAAAATCTGTA
Organism: Hirundichthys speculiger; assembly: GCA_018398805.1. Classification (NCBI taxonomy): domain Eukaryota; kingdom Metazoa; phylum Chordata; class Actinopteri; order Beloniformes; family Exocoetidae; genus Hirundichthys; species Hirundichthys speculiger. The sequence goes on along the minus strand of JAGFBZ010002434.1, from coordinate 246,602 downwards.
GTTGGAGGGTTGATTGTGAGCTGATGCAGATACACAGAACAGTTAAGCAGGAGACTTTACTATACTCTCTATTCCACTCTTCATTTTGGGACTTAATTTTGTGTGAATCATTTGTTTGTTTTTCAGTGGCTACTTTCACAAATGTTTTCTTATGTTTAAATTAAGCCAACTAAACCATTATGTCAGATTTAGGATTAAAACACGTTTTAGTTTGGAAAGCATTATGGATCATATTTTTAAAAACTGGGGAGAAAAAAAAGGAAAAGAATGACAAAAACTTCCTCCACTAACTCCAATCTATGCATTAATGCACTGCAAATGATGTGGCATTTGTATTGCCAATTCATGGCAATACAAATAATTATAATTTGTGTTTGGTGTATACCTGGAATATTTAAAATGGAACCAGGTCATTGTAAAATAAATCTATGAAAGAATATTTAAAACAACAATAACAAAAAACAGACTGTATGATCTACTTAGACTGAACAGAAATCAATCCAACATAATTATGTATTTTGTAATATGTTGACTTAAAGACAGCAACTTAAATCTCACTTTATATTACTGCAATGTATATTTTCAAATTTTTTTAATTATTTAATTATACACTTTGTGATTTTTTTCCAATTCTGTGTTCATTTATTATGATTAAACTTTACTTTTGTACTTATTTGAAAAAAACTTTTAAATGCAAAATTCCTTGGAACTCTTTAAGAACAAAATGACGACTGAGTTGAAGACTGACATTTTTATAAAGTGATTTTTAAAGCATGAGTTATTAAATCATGAAGTATTTCCAGATGCTGATGTACTGCTCATTGAGACTTTACATTCATTAATTCTAATTAGAATATGATTTCTAGTGTGTAGACAGCAGACTGACTCATCCAACAGCAAACATGCAGTGACATCATGACTTCTGGTAAACAGCACCACTCAGTGGAGGTCTGTGGTAATGACCATCAATTTCCTGAAGCCCCTACATAGAGTAACCCTATAGGACTAAACAGGTATGGATAATGGATGGATGTATTATCTACCCTGGTTACCTCCACCAAGGAGGTTATGTTTTCAATATCTCAGTTAATTATTGCCAAAAAATCAGGAAATTTGACTCAGGGATTGACAATGGAAACCTCTATCTAATTTCAAAGGCTGATCTGGATCTGATCCAGAATGCGGATTTTATCGCAATCTGTAAATCGCTATATGGTAGAACTGTTTTGCTTGGCGGAGGTCTGCGCTCTCCGAGTGCTTTTCTAGTTTTATTATTAGTGTTAGCAGATCAAACTGATCATTTGAAATGACTAAACTGAACAGAAATCCTCCAAGTAAGTTGTGTGTATTGAAATAGACTATATTGCTAAAAGTATTTGCTCACTCATCCAAATTATTGGAATCAGGTGTTCCAATGACTTCTATGGCCACAGGTGTATACAATTAAGCACCAAGGCATGCAGTCTGTTTCTACAAACATTTGTGAAAGAATGGGTCACTCTGAGAAGCTCAGTGAATTCCAGCATGGAACTGTGATAGGATGACACGTGTGCAACAAATCCAATTGTGAAATTTCCTCACTCCTAAATATTCCACAGTCAACTATCAGCTCTATTATAAGGAAATGGAAGTGTTTGGGAACGTCAGCAACTCAGCAATGAAGTGGTAGGACACGTAACCTGATGGAGCGGGGTCAGAGGATGCTGAAGCGCGTAGTGCAAAGAGGTCCCCAACTTTCTGCAGAGTCAATCACTACAGACCTCCAAACTTCATGTGACCTTCAGATTAGCTCAACAACAGTGCAGAGAGCTTCATGAATGGGTTTCCATAGTGGAGCAGCTGCATCCAAGCCATACATCACCAAGTGTAATGCAAAGTGTCGGATGCAGTGGTGCAAAGCACACCACCACTGGACTCTAGAGCAGTGGAGGAACGTTCTCTGGAGTGAGGAATCCCGCTTCTCCATCTGGCAATCTGATGGAAGAGTCTGGGTTTGGTGGTTGGCAGGAGAACGATACTTGTCTAACTGCATTGTGCCAAGTGTAAAGTTTGACAATTCCATGATCCCAACTTTGTGGGAACAGTTTGGAGCTGGCTCCTTCCTCTTCCAACATGACTGTGCACCAGTGCACAAAGCAAGGTCCATAAAGACATGGATGGAAGAGTCTGGTGTGGATGAACTTGACTGGCCTGCAACCTGACCTCCTGACCTCAACCTGATAGAACACCTTTGGGATGAATTAGAGCAGAGACTGAGAGCCAGACCTTCTCAGCCAATATCAGTGTGTGACCTCATAAATGCATTTCTGGAAGAATGGTCAAAAATACCCATAAACACACTCCTAAACCTTCTGGACAACCTTCCCAGAAGAGTTGAAGCTGTTCTAACTGCAAAGGATGGACCCACGTCATATTGATTAGGAATGGGATGAACTAAATCTCATATGTGAGTCAAGGGAGGTGAGTGAATACTTTTGGCAACGTAGGGGATGTTCAACTGAAGACTTCTCAATTTAAATCTCACTTTATATTATTGCAATGTTAAGTTTCTTTTTCAGTCTCTGTTTTTTAAGCACATTTTAAATTTCAAATTTAGTTTGACTCTGAAAAAGTTTCAGAGTTTTTTTTAATCTGGGAAACATTTGTCTAAATGAACTTGTGCTTTTAATATTTACTCTTAAACTTTTTGAAACAAAATTCCAGTGAATTGTACAAGAAAAAAATAGTAAACACAGTTGAAGAGTCACACTTTATGAAAGAGATTTTAAAGCACAAATTTTTAAACCATGAACCATTTCCAGATGCTGACGTACTGCTCAGTGAATCTAATTAGAATATGATTTCTAGTGTAAAAACAGCAGACTGACTCATCTAACAGCAAACATGCAGTGACATCATGACTTCTGGTAAACAGCACCACTCAGTGGAGGTCTGTGGTAATGACCAGAAATTTCCTGAAGACTCTGGAGCTCCTCCAGACAGAATATAAGAGAATACAAGAGACACAGAAGAGAACAGACTCTTGAAACAGTTTAATCTGACAAGAAGACTCAAGTCTAAAATCTCAGAAGATGTTGTGCTCTCATGGATCCCAGTCTGCTCTCAGTCCTTTCATGGACTTCTACTGGCCTGTACGCAGTCTGTGGCCAAAGGTCAGACCTCTGTCCTACCAGCAGGATCTCCTGCAGAGAAACCTACAGGATCTGGTCAGCAGTCTGGAGCTGATGGACAAACTTCAACACAGGATCTTCTTTGTTTTCTTCTGTGCTTAGTTGGTGTTCTCGTCTCCCCTGTCCTTAGTCTACGATGTTTTCTGTTTTACTTTGAAGGTCTAATCCTATCTTTGTGACGTGTACCTTTACTTCCCCCCGTGTATTACCCTGATTGTATGCACCTGCCTCTCTTTTCCTCTGTGTTTAAGTCCTGTTTTTCAGCAGAGAGGTAGTTGAAAATGCCCCTTATAAGGAGGAGTTTGGGGAGGAGGAACTTTCCCTATTCTGGCACATTGGGTGGTTCATTAGGGGGCCCGAGGAGTCCTCACAGGAGGAGACCCCCAGGAGAATGGTAAATGGACGTTCCTCCTCAGGATGTTTTCCCCCCGCTCCAGTCCTCATGGCTGTCCGGGAGGCCCTTGCCGGAACAGCATGGAGCAGCCGCCACTTCACCCCTCGCCTCAGTCTCAGTCCCCCTCGCATCGGCCCCGGCTTTCACCCCAACCTTCCGCTTTGTCTCAGCCTCGGTCTTGGTTCCCCTTGTCTCGGCCTCTGCCTCGGTACCGGCCCCCATCTCTGTCCCGGTCCCTGCCTCAGGAAATTTAGGTTTCTAGACACCCAAAAAAAAAAAAAAAAGAAAGACAAAAGAAAAATGAAAATTTTCACCAAGTTAGAAAAAAATAGACAAACACTTTGTTCTTCCATCATTGTGAACCCACAAATGAGAGGTTTGGATTGAGACTCTGTTGTAAGGGGTGGAAGCTCAAAACAACATTATTATTATTATTATTATTATAAACAACATTATTAGGAGAAAAAAATTGTTACAGAGAATAGGATTGCGCTCTTCTCTCATGTAAAATAAACTACTTCTGGACCAGTCCACAAATACACTCCTTTCAAAATACAGTCATAAAGAATGCAAAAGTCTGCAACAAGTGAGTACAACAAGTCATTAAAAGTATGAAGAAAAGTCACATGAAATGAGATGAAAACTGTAAAAGAAGAGCAATATGAAATGAAAACAATGTGTGGAATGAAAATCAAATGTAAATGTAAATACAAGCAATGTTAAATGAACGAAAAAATATGCAAATCCCTTCAAATAAATACTCTTCATATATACCCCTTTGTGTTTTCATTTAGGCTATAATGAATGTTCACATTATGTCAATGTGGTTTTACGCACAGCTGCACTACTTCCTGAACTTCAGCCAGCTGCTTTGTTTCCTGTGTGCCATTAATTGACAAACTGATTAATCCAGGTGTGTCTGACCTCACAGCAATGGTCAGACACACCTGGATTGATCAGTTTGTCCAATAATGGCACACAGGAAACAAAAAAGCTGGCTGAAGTTCAGGAAGTAGTTTAGCTGTGATTTTAGCTTTTTTGTACACCAAAAATATAAGAGATACTGGAGCTTGGTTGGGATGGTGGGACTGCTCACGGCGGGCGGCAGAAAATTTCCCTTATTTTCAAATCCAAAACTTGACGGGTATGATTCAAGTCCGTCCTAGCAATTCATTTTCATATACATTATTTTTCTACTTGTGTAAACATACTCTTTCAGTGGGTGAACTAGATAGCCATTACAGAAATATAACACTATTCGAAGTTCAGATAAAGTTGCTCAAAAATAAATAATTTCTGGGCTGTGCCTTGTGTGCGTGTCATCATTATTTGTGTTTAAAGTGAATTTAAAAGTAAAACAAAAACAAACAACAGAAACCTACTTATACTGAGTGTCAGTGTTTGATTTTGACCTGAATGAAGGCAACTTCTCCCATTAAACTTTGATACAGCCAACAAAGAATAACACTGTGTGACCCACTTCAGCTGTGGATATAAATTTGCTTCCATAGTGTTGATAAACAATTCATAAACTTCCTGGCAAGAATTTTAGTGAAGAGAATGGATGCTGACATCCTTATTGTTGGGAAACATTCATTAAAATAAATTAAATATTCAACAAAAGATCTCTATTGTTGTCTTTTCTGCTTATCTGCAGGTACACTAACATGTGAATGCTACTGGCATTCTTCGCTCTTAACTTCAAACCCAGTCTGACACCCATCCGTCCATTTCTCTATAACTGCCTCATGGTTTTCAGGTACGACCAGCATGAAGTGGACTCAGTCTGATGTCTGTCCACAAACTGTGGTTATATATTTGGACAGTTTCAGAGAGGCCAAAAGGACAAATGACTTAGCTTTTTTTTTCTCATCCCTTACCAGCAGAACGACAGATAAGATAGAGATGGAAAAACTCCAGATCAACCTGCAAAGTTAGTGATGCTTCAGGACAAGAAACAAACCTGCAGACATTTCAAACATCAAACATCTTTAGTCAACAAAGAAAGTCAGATCCCTAAAAGTGAAATAGCTCTCCAATGAACTCACAAACTCATGAAAAAGCATGAACCTAATTTTACAGTTAATTGCTGAAAGCAAAGGAAAAGTAATCCTAACTAGAACAAAGACTCCCTCCAAATTATGCACGATGTGAAGATGGAATTTACAACAGGTTTGCACAAAAAGATAGAAAATATAGATAGTAAATATAATTAAATAAAAAAAATAATTTTGAATATATGTGTTTCCATCCATCCATCCATGCTTATCCAAATTCAGGTCCAGTAGTCTGAGCAGAGAAGCCCAGGCCTCCCTAACCGCCGCCGCCTCCCCTAGCTCCTCCACGGGAATCCTGAGGTGTTCCCAGAAATATAACCTCGCCAACATGTCTTAGGTCTACATGTTTCTTCAGTTTATATTTTATTGTCAAGGAGTTAGTTCATGACACATACAGGACAGAACATTTACCATAAGTAAATGTAAGTAATTACTTCTTGCAGATCTTAAAGTTTGTCTTTTCATTTATGCTTTAATATATTCTCATTAAAATCCTTTTTTTTCATTCTGGGATTAATAACATTTAATTGAATAGAACTGAATTGAATTGAACTGAATTGCATTGAATTGAATTAGGTGTACTATGCATGTGTTAAAACCTTTTCCAGCTTGATAAAAAGAAAACAATATCCGCTGTGGGAGACTATAATTAGGGGAATAAAACTATTTTGTAAGTACACTATAACATGCAAATTCTTTAATGTGAATGTCACTTTAAAACAAACTTAAAGACATCCTGAGATAAAAAGCCAAATCTCCCACAAAGACATGAGGTACAGGCCCAAGTGCCTGGGAGAAAAGCATCCAAATGTAGCAGCTGCCAGTTTCCCTCCATTACGACTGCAAACAAACACTCCTTTATCTACCAACCTGAATATCCTGAAGATACAGTTGCTTCTAATAATGCTAAAAGGTTATTATTTACTTAAAATTTAGATAAATTAAATTCGTGTTGGCCAGCATCATAAATAACCCACCTCAGAAAAAATATCTATATCTGTAATTGCTCTGTCTCTTTGAGATTCGAGGTCTGAGTCTCCTTAGCTGATTACCAACCTCCTCCCAGAGCTCTTTTCACAGCCACTTTCCCCCCAACGAAGTCAGTGTAATAACAATTTCTTGCCTTGAATACCTTGAAATGTGATAAGTGACGGCACTATGAACTCCAATTCACAACCACCCAGAGAAAATCTCTTTTTTCAAGGCTAGGAGATGCTTTTCCTGGTCATGTTTGATCTGTGCAGTACATTTCAGCTGTCCTCAACAACTGACCAACACCTTTGAGTCCACGCTGTAGATTTGAATTCTTCTGGTTGACAGTTAACTGTCACCAGACTCTCAAGACTAACTTGATGATACATGTGTAAACCTGAAATTTGAAAAGGATCAGTGAACTTTGAAATGAATAGTGTTTTCCATTAGCTCACAAGGTCAGAGACTGAACCTGAGAACTCTGTGAATCATATCATTCTAAGACTTTACATCCCACTCAGCGTGTGATTAACCAGTCCACAGTTGGGAGACCAGAGGAAGCTGCTGCTAACAGAGAATGACGATAGTGAATTTGATTGGCTTAAACCAAATGGGCATACTCCATTCTGCTGATTAATCATCTGACAGGGCTAAGCCTGACCTCCCTTATCTGATTGGAAAATATTTCATTTTTGAGACTATAGCAGTTAGTTTCCACAGTTCAGAGTGTTGCTGAAAGAATAAGCAACGCAACACCGTTCACTGATATGATATGTTGATGTGTTGATGATATATACACCGCTAAACAGCAGTATAGACTACTTTGCACAGTACAATAATTAACTATAACAGTCAACCTTGAGTGGGCACAAGTAGTGTCATAAACATGAAATGTTAAGTAAACTCTAAATTGTACTGGAGAAAATTGATTTTTCAACTTTATTTTTCATATGCATTTCTGAAAAAGGCAAACTAAAAAAGCATTTCAGACCTAAAGGTAGAGAAAGGGCTTTCTGGATGACATGACGTCTGTTGGTATTCAAAACATCAACAAAACATGGAGAACTGGCTCCTCCATCTTCCTCCATTGCTCCCTGAGAAAATATGCCCCATCATGAACTCTTCCAACCCCCCTCCTCCCCTCCCTTCACTGCATATGCCCATACACAAACCCTCCTTCTACCAGTGACTGGCTGGAACAATGTTTGCTATTATTTGTGGGGCACTCAGTTTCTTCTCTGCTGTTTCTACTTTACGGAACCAGACATCTTTATTTGTTTTTTTATGTTTTGTTTTATTATTTTGAGTGTACTCAAGAGATGAGCAGCCGGTGAGGAGATCACTGAATGTAACAAAAAGTGTTTAGAAATCACATTGAATCCCTTTCCCAACCTTTTATTTTTTAATTGTTTTTTTTTTTTTTTGCGGGCACAGTAACCGGTATTACGGTAAAGCGCAATGAAATTTTATACGATAACGATTACCGTTTATGTTTGACTTAATCTCGTTATCGGTGGTCGATTACCAGGATAAGTAATATCAGCCTCATTCAAGTCTTCGCAAGCGACTTGCATGAATATGTAGCTTGTAAAATCGGCATAGTAACGTAAGCATGGCGGGAAGTGGTGATAGTATACAGGACATTTACCAAACCACTAAAAGGATGAAATCTGAGGTCTGGGCATTTTTTTTTTTTTCAAGAATGCAGAGGGACAACTGGTGGAGGACAATTATTCTGTCTACAGAGCATGAAAAAAAAGTTGCTGCAACAGGCAGTAACACTTCAAATCTACTGGCTGTAATTTTTGTTCCTGATAATTGTTTGCATATTTTGACCTACTATGGTGTGTATAATTGTTCATTTAAACTTGCGCCAGACAAATAAGTAAGTTTTGTTCCTGTAATTTGTTTAATTTTGATAAGAATTTGTCTTCTGATGTTTTAGTATGACAAGAAAATAACAAGATTTTGTGAAATGATTTTAATGCATGTGTTTTTTGGACATTTGTACAGCAATTAAGAGTACCACGATAATATCATAAACTGTGATAATTTGGTCACTAAAATCGAGATATTAAATTTTCCATATCATTACACCCCTAGCGTACAGTAAAGATTTGCTGAATTTATCTGGCTTTGAATTTGTTAGATTTTTTTTGCATTGAGTTTGGCCTAATTAGCTGCTTGTTAATGTGGATTTTGTGTTTAAAGATACACCATCTGTGTAGATGGCCAGCTTGCACACCTCATCGGTGAAGGAACTCAAGGTCATTCGGGTGTTTCAGGTCTCTGATCTTCAGACACACTCACCTGGGCGACCCAGCCAGGGATGATCAGCCCCTGGCTTCTGTCCAAGCAGCACGCTGCACCATGGACCACCCCTCTCGTTCCACGACCACCTGGGAGCTCTTTCCGCCGCTTTGCTGATGTCTTTGGTGGCTTTCCTCTCCTGAAACCCTCTGATCCCAAGACGTTTGAGTGTTTGGTGTAGAGACATGTCCACTGTGTGGACATGCTGGAGCTTCTACAAGACCCCAACTGTGCAGGTTGGATGGGCTTGGCAGGACATCATACACTGGCCTGATGGGAGACTGGAGTTTTCCTAGTTCCCACCTTCAGATCTCTGGCCATGTGATCTTACGTGCAGATGTCTGATCCCAAGTTCATTCAGGCTCCTTGCTGATGCATGCTGGCTTTTGGTTGTTTGATGCTAAATCTCTCTATGCTGATACTGACTCTTAGGGTGCACATAAGCTGGAGTTGATGGTCTACCCCCCTTGTCAACGATACTTCCAAGGCTGAGTCTACATCCTCGTCAAACTGCCGCCACTCTGACCCCTTGTGTGTAGCAGGCCATAAGACCCGGTGATGTTCTGATGGAATGTGAGGATTGACATGAGGGACTTGGGGGTCTCTGGACACTGTGGGGTGCCTCTGGATCCTGCTCCTCCTCCTCTGTCTCACCAGGGACAGTGCTGAGCTCTGGCTCTGTACATTGCTCCCCCTGCCATCTTCTAGTGCAGCCCAGCTTGCTCTGGTGGATCCTCAGGGCCTTCCAGGCTCTTACAGACCTTGCTGCAAAAACAGGTTGTGCTTCTTGTTGAAAATCCATTTCGTAGGATCTAATTCTTGGATCAATTTTTTTTTCATCATTTTCTTTCATTTATTCATTTTCAACACTGGCTTCAATACTATATTCAACCTAGACACACGTGTTTTTGGACTGAGAGAGGAACTGGGAGTACATGGAGAAAACTAAAGCAAGCATTGGGAGAACAAAGAAACTCCACTATCTGTGAAGTAACAGTAGTAACTACCAAGCTACTGTGCTGCCTTTATATTTCTAATTGTTATGGTGATTGTTATGCTTTTGAAACCCTTTACAATTAGGGCCTCAAACAAGGTAGACACAAATTATTAGCGAACCGTGAACTAATTTCTAATAAATCAGTTATTACCTAATGATTAATTTATATAGGCTTTTGTAATCTGTTCTGTTGTAATTCATCATTGTGTATAAGATTTTATATGGTCCTCTGTTAAGAATTATTTGCAGAGAACACATTTGTGAATCATCCACTGTTTAATAACCCCTGATTAGTTTCTCATTTGATTCATATTTACAACAACATAAAGTAAACATTAATCACTTGGTGGTCTAAGACAGCTCAACACATCTTTTCTAAGCCTTTTCCTGTTTAAGAGAAGAACCTGGCAAATGAGCTACACTTGCATGGTTGTCCTTTTTATCTGCAGTTGGTCAAAGAGCATCATCAAAAGCCAGATCATTTAATGTCATCACTTTAAGTTTTTACTTCAGGTAATGATCTCTCCTCGTTTCTGGTGGAAGATGATAGTTTTTCCTCTGAGGGTAGAGTATTTATTATGTGGCCTGCTGATATGTTCAACAGTTTCATCAGGGCATGATCCTGGAACTAAATCAGGGGCTGTTTGGAACTTTGACTCAACAACTATGTCTTCTTTGGGATCAGCTAGGCTAAAACAGCTAGCTTGTTGTCTCTAAGGTAAGGTGGGTGTATTCCAACCAGCTGCCAGACTTGTTTCCCTCTGTCCATTTGTCCATTCTTGGATTAACCTGGGGATGAGTGGTGTCTGCTTCAAGATGGTGAAGATTGGAGCTCATATAGTTTTTTTTTTTTTTTTTAGGATTTTTTTTTTTTGCACTAGTGGCCTTTGACAGTGAAGATAGACAGGAATGGGGGCAGAGAGAGAACGGGGAGGATATACAGCAAATGGTTGCACAGCCTCTGTATATGGGCCGCCTGCCCTAACCACTGCGCCACCGTGCGGCCTGGAGCTCATACAATCGAATTTTAAAACTACTCTTCAGAAACCTATTGGTAACATCATAGAAGAGGTTGTTCTTCTTTACTGTTTTATGTTTGTGACATCAGATTTCTGCCTTGTCTCCCACTAGTTATTAGAGAAATTTAAAGCTGCTGCTTTACTTTACTTGAAATCATAATTACTGATCATATGTACATACTTTACTTGAAGGAGCCTGATGTCTGCCCCCACATAACCCACAGTGACAGTTTGTTAAAGAGCATGGGTATTATGTAAGTACTGTATTTAACGTCAAACCATGTGCACTCCCTAAGCAAAGCCCATTTCCTCATTCCTTTAAACCTTCTAACCCTCAAAAAGCTTTTGGAATTGAAGATGGGTCAGAATATTATTCTTAAAACATGTGCCTGCTCTCTCAGACCAATATTTCACATCTACACAGAGGCACACATGCAAAGATTTTATTGTGATATTGAATTGTGAATGGCTTGCATGGTTGCACATTTTAACAGATCAAACACATCTCTTATGCCATAACAATATTACTGCCACAGTGGAACCTTCTACGTGCATGCTCCTGTTTCTTGCATGAGGTCTTATGCCTGCTTTGTCTTCATGCGAATTCATTGTGTGAATGTGCAGGCATGCGGTGGTTCACTGCTCTCCATTTTAATGGCAATTCCGACAGAGCCTGTCGTCATGGCAACCAAGCGAGAATGTGGACATGTTTGTCTCGGGGGCCTTGGCCTTCTTTTGCATGCCACAGCTGGGCACAAGTGCGCGCGCACAAAACACACACACACACAAGAGCGAACAAGAACACTTATACATGCCCAAATTAACCTGCAAAGGTTGTAATTTTAAATACACTGAACCCAAAAAAACAAACATTTACTCTTCACACACATGTCACTACAGTACTGTATGCCCTAACAGCACCACCTCTCCACCCACTGAGCAAAGGGATTTCCACATAATTATTCCTCCCCCTCCTCCAAACCAGTGCCTGGGATTTCCCAGTTAAATACTGAAAGGGCTTCCCCAACTCTTCCTTCAGAGAAAGCTCTCTAATGTCGGGTGCATTTATACACCATCAATCCAAACGTGTCTGTGTACTGAAGCTAGCGGTCCAGTCAGTGGACAGAACTGAATAATGAATTCTCTCTTTCTCGACATTTTAGTCCCCTTCTTATAGTTAAAATAAGGTTGCATATTTGCAATGATGATGCAAGTGAATCCCATGACAACATTGAGCTTTATATAGCATTTTCTTTTCAACAAATTATAAAAAACGCATCAGTAAATATTCAAATCATTTTCTGATATGTGATTTAAGTGTTCCCGTACTTTTTGAGCAATATATTGTAAGACAGTCTGACTCTCACACTGAAAATGTGATTCAGAAACAAAGAAAGCCTGCCTCAGACTGGTTCTAATCACTGTGTATATTGTGTCTTTGATTAATGTCTCCTTAACACCTCCTATTTATCTAACTCCCCCCTGCACAGTTACATGGGCTCAATGTGAGAAGTACAAAGGGCTGAGTGGTTATAATCAAAAGGTCTCCAGATATGATCAGCGTCTCCAGTAAATTCCTATTTGATAGAATTAAGAAGAGTCTCTGTTCTGGTTGGGTATTTAAAGGAAAGAACAAGAACCTCCCTCTTTGAGGTAATCTGCCTACCAGAGGTCCCACACACCAGGTGTGTCATATCATTTTGTTGGTTGTATTTCTATTTTGGACCTAACAATAAACTGGTATGTTAACCATTCTTTTATAATATTGCCTGTTAAGACTTTTGTTCTAAGTAGCAAAGGATCTATTATCAGTTACCTGTTAGGTATTTAGTTAGTATATAGTAAGTATCACTGGGTAACACTCACACTCTTAACCTCTGAGTTGAATAGGAAAAGATTGAGCATCATGTTCTGTATTAATTTAGATACGTTCTATAACCTCTGAATATCTCAACTCAGATGTCAGGGCTGTTCTTCCATGTTAAGAAGGTCACTGATCAGTTTGTCTATATCTGCCATCCCTGAACTGAGATAGGGACTAGTACAATATCCCAAAGACCTTAGTTATATGGTAAGTTTCACTGGACACAGTTCACACCCTTAACCTCTGAGTTGAATAGACAATAATGAGTATCATGCTCTAATACCTCTGAATACTTCAACTCAGGCATCAGACCTATTCTTAGATGTTGAGAAGGTCACTGAGTGATTTGTTTAACTCATATCTGCCATCTCTGAACTAAGACTCAAGTGGTGGTTCTCAAGTGGTGGGTCGCGACCCAAAAGTGGGTTGCAGTGGGTCGTGGGTCTTTGCCTGGGGAAGGAAATGCTAAAAAAAAAAAAAAAGCATGTCTTTCATACTCCTTAACAGTAGGTGGCGATAATGTCCTGTAATGCAAGTTGACATCCGCCAGTTCATACCATAGAAAAAGACCTGCAAAGTTTGTTTCCATATGTTGAGCATGGGGAAACACAGATACAATGAAGAATATATGAGATATGGATTTTCTTATCTTGAAGACAAAGGTCAGTGAGTGGTTATTCAGCTAAAACTATATATTTTGAGTTCTTTTTGAAACTACTGCTCAGTGGTTGCACTGTTTTATTTCATGTTTGTGCATAAAAGCACTGTTGAGTCTTAAAGATGGCTGTTACTGAAATGTTGTGTATGTTATGTCAGCTTTATGATTAATGCTTAAATAAGTGACTAGATAGTTTTAATAAGAAATTTTTATATATTCAGGAAGTGGGTACTCAGCAAATGCTACATATTTGAGTTCTTTTTGAAACTACTGCTTAGTGATTGTACTTTTTTATTTCATGTTTGTGCATGTTGAGTCTGTTAAAAAAGGCTGAAGTTACTGAAGTGAAGTGTTTTGGATTTAATTAAAATGCAGCTAAGTGAACATCAATCACATCATTTGGTTATGCTATTTTGGTTCACCAATAAATTTTTTTTGTGTTGGCATTCTGTGATATTCTATTCTACTATCTCCGATTCAAACTGCACGATCTTTCATTCAATAAATTTGAGAAGGTGGAAATTTTCCTTGATTTGGGTCAAAGCTTGTCATTAAGGTGGTGGTGGGTCCTGAAACCAAACCAGTTGAGAACCACTGCTCTAAGTAATGAATGTACTTGCTTGTTTCCTTATAGATCTGCTTTAGGAAGGACAGTAAGTTCTCTTGCTGTGAAGAGAGCTAACACTAAATGTTACAGGACACCTCAGAGAGTCCATGTTGGATTTGTTCAGCAGTTTGTTCAGCTTACTCATACAAAAAAAAAAAAAAGGAAAAAAAGGCATTGCCTGTTTGAAAAACTTGTCATATGTGTTAGACAGATCACCCTGATTGTTATAATTGTGTGTATGTTACATGCCCATTTCTTTCTTTCATCCATTTCTTTCTTTATCTGTTGTGTGTGTGTTAGATCCAGCAGATTCACTTTGTCATGCCTGAAGCTGAAGAAACACAGTTTTATAAGACTCCTGCTTTGCTGCCTACATAATCCCTTTTTCACTGGCCCCAGATCCCTCCTCCTTTATCCTTTCTTCTTGGATCCTCTCTTCCTAATTTTGGCTGCACTTCCCACTCGTTTCTCCCATTGTCATAAATTCTGTCAACAAAGGAAAATGTCTTTATCACACAGCCTCCCTTAACTTTAGATATGCTTTAAATAAGATAAGAGATTTTCTGCTTGATATTTAGACTTGATGTCAACACTGTTCCAATTCTGTTAAACTAATTAATAATAATTTGACATGAAGGGCATTGCTCTAACTCACATACATTAAACTATTAGTGTAGCTCTGTTAACTTTCTTTGACGACAGTGGGGTAAAGGGCATTTTTGCATATCCAGTCAGATATTTTCAGTCATCTTATTTATGATTCTTCTTATATTTAACAAGTATATTGCACAACCAGACTTTTGTATGTTGCTCTTCAGCATGGTGTTGTTACCGTACTGCCACACATGCAAATGTGACATTTAGAATCTATTAGATGTATTTTTTGGTACTATAAAGAAAACACTCACTGGCATTTTAATGTTGCACTTTCAGGAAGACAACAGCACTTGTTCAAACTCATCTGATTAATCTTTTTTCTCAGTTCATTTGCATCCTGTCCATTGCATCATACTGTGGCTCCCTGATGGAAAATAAAAGGACTGTTTCTTTCAAGCAAAGTCAGTAATCATGTTGGAACACAAACAGGAAAGTTGTCCAATAGGAGGCTGTCTTTTGGTGCTGTGGGAATAAAGAGTGAAACAAGGCCTTGAAGGAGGCTGTAATTACCATAGTGCGTCATCCTGCTGATGCGCAGCTCATCTCCAACAGGATTACAAAAACAAAGTTCTGATTTATTTTTAAATTATTTGATTATAAGTCATTTTCGATCAATTTGCAGCAAGAAATAACATTATAGTATGTGAACAGCATCCATTCAGTTCCAGAGACTGAGAATGAAGTAACTGGTGATCTAATAGTTGTCCTTTCTCTATATAAAGGTCATGTCATATTGTCGAGCTGCATCTGGTCCCCTTTGGAAACACAGACTGAACGGAGGAGGTTCGGTGCTGAATCAGTGTGTGATTAACACACAGCATGCCAACTTAGTGAGTTATCTGAGTGGCGATTGTCATTGGTTAGACCAGTGGGTTTTGCCACAGAGCTAGTCTCATCTGTCTCGCCCCACTTTTCCCTTTCTAAGGTGTTCACATACGAAACACAGCAAAATATTAGCACAGAGGTGCTGCATTGAAGGTTCTGTGTGTAAGGCACTAGTGACATTGAATCACACTGATATCAGGCCAACACATACATACACCTTTCAGACAGACAGACGGTGGCAAGCTATTAATGCAACACTAAGGTGGTCCATCTGCAAGTGTCCAAAGCATTAAAGCGGACACGTCTCATGGCCCAGTGGCATGATTGACGGTAAGCCTTTAAAATGTGCTGAATCTGAAACAGAGTGGTTTTTTCACTGTGTTGTGACCAGATGGTGTGTAGTATAAATAATTACACAGCCATTGTGTGAAATCTCTGAAACATAAGCATGCCACCACCAGCA
The DNA here is from genome assembly GCA_018398805.1 of Hirundichthys speculiger. Classification (NCBI taxonomy): domain Eukaryota; kingdom Metazoa; phylum Chordata; class Actinopteri; order Beloniformes; family Exocoetidae; genus Hirundichthys; species Hirundichthys speculiger. The sequence goes on along the minus strand of JAGFBZ010002434.1, from coordinate 230,609 downwards.
ACACTGAACTTGCTCTATACCCTTGCCAGGGTCCTCAAGGGAGGATGGGAGTTTGCCCAACCAATGAGTTTGGTCTGCACTGCCTACTCCCACCTGGAACAAATTTGTCAGAATTAATTCCCACCTGCTCTTTGTCAAAATCTGCTCTGTTCTGCAGTAATGTGGACATTAATGTGGAATGTGCACAGGCTCTGTTGTGGGGATGGGAGTTGACCCAAAAGGCAAGACTGTGTTTACTGGGCAATCTATATTCCTACCCTCACTTTGATCCGAACTGTGGATAGAGCTCGTGGTTAAAGGTGGCTGAAATGAGTTTCTCCTTCATGGTGGGCTGGACTCTCTCTCTCGGAGATCAGGTGAGAAGTTCTGTCATTAGTGATAGCCTCAGAGTAGAGTTGCTGCTCCTCCATATTGAGAGGAGCCAGTTGAGCTTACTCGGGCATCTGTTTAGGATGCCTTCCTGGACACCGCGGAGGTGTATCAGGCATGTCCAACTGGGAGGAGGCCCTGCGGCAGACTCTAGGCATGCTGGAGAGATTTACAGGTGTCTCGGCAGGCTTGGAAACACCTCTGCATTTCCCCCCAAAGGAGTACAGGAGGTGGGCAGGGTGAGAGGGTTTGGGCTTCCTTGCCTGGACTGCTGTCCACACAATCTGAACTCAAATAAGTGGTAGTTAATGGATGGATGGATAGCTGGGTAAAGACTTTTTGGATTCAGTTTCACCACTGGTTTCACCCATGATAGTATACATGATTAAGATTCAGAAAACATCATGGCTTCTGTTGCAATACTATCAAGCCATTTTTGCTCAGTCCTTTCTTTGACTAAAGAGAAAACATGATAGACACACGAACCACTCGTCCAATTTACATACATGACTTGGAAAATACTGATGCATGGCACAAAAATCATATACTGCTTTGAGACATGAATCCTATTCATCTAAGAGTTTTTTTCAACCAGAGTGGAGAGCAAAAATGTGACTGTTCGATGGTCATCAAAATAGCATGAGCCAACATTCAGACTAAAAAAAAAAAACAACTAAAAACATACTTGAAACCCTCCATGCACTTCTTATTTTTCAGTGGAGCTGGCTGGCTTCTCCTGTCACCTTGTAATGGCCATGTCCAGTACAAGGGGGGTTAGGTAATATCCCGACAGCAACATTCGTTAGGTTTGCCTATGGTTTATGTTACAGGACAACAGATTTGTTTTGATTTTCGTATTTGCTGCACATTCTGATGTTACACTGTATTCTGAGTGAAGCACACACATGTACACCGTCATGTCAAGATAAATAATTAATTTTCTTGTTTTGAGTTATTTTCAGTGGCAGTTGCATCTCTCCTCCTGTGGGACAACGGATGGAGCAAGACAGAGACTGGCCATCAAAGTGATGGCCAGTCTCTGGCCACCACCAAACCACCACCTGTGATGTCAGGGGGGGGAAAGATCTTGAATGTGTTCGTTTCTGTTAATTTTCTGTGTTCCTCCCCCTCCTGGTGTTTGGTGGGTTGATCAGCCACTCTAAGTTTCCCTTTGTCTAACTTTGTTAGGTCAGTTGTTTAAGTTCGTGTTTTGTTATGCTACTAGTAATTCTTAAGTATAGTTTTGTTACTTTGACTTCTGTTAAGGGCCCATTTTTGGTGGTTATTATGAGTTTATACTTTCTGTTATCTTTTTGATGGAAAATAAAACTTTTTTTTTTAGCTCAACCTGTCCTTTGACCGCTCAGTCCCTCACACACCTGTCTTTTACATTCCTTATTTAAACAACCACAAGACTCGCCGACCAGCTGTTGTCCTGTTTGAAACTGTCAGTAGCTTTTAAAAATACGTCCAGCTGGCTCACCCTCTGCTACTTTGGTGATATGATGATCACTGATTACATGACATTTTTACATGTATTCAGTTTTTTAATCAGTTGGGAAATGACTCCATGTTGTTGAGCATTTAAACAAGTTTATCAGAAATGACTGCATCCCGTACAGTGTTGTTAATCTGCAGAGACATTTTGTTCTCAGCATGTGTAGCCAGCACTCCACTGGTTTTGTCATCATTCCAGTTTTCTCCTGTCTTTTTCCAAATTTCCTGTCTTCCTGAATGAGGGCTCTGATTGACTGGGGTGCTCTTAAATGATGCGGGAGTTCCCAGGTCGTGAGCTGCTGCCTGTTTGTGTTTATTTTATATTATGCATCAAGTTAGATGGTTTTATAGCCAGACCAAACTATAAATTGACAAAATTCTTTTGATGTCAAAATAGTTTTTGCAGTTGTATTTTCTACTAAAATCAGTTTTACAATATGCAAGATTACTAGTGGGCAAATTAAATTATGTTTTTTTTTTTTTTTTTATGACTTTTAAACAGCATCCCAAATTTGTTGGAGTTGGGATTGTACATGTTTAACACCATTTAACATTAAAAATGAAATTGCCTTGTTAATTTTTTTTTTTTTGTTGTTTTTCAGCAGCAAATGCAGTCAGCTCAGTAGCATCAGTGGAACAGTATATTCAGGACCAGCAAACATTGACTCAGATTACATTTAAATTAAACACATAATTTACTGCTGTAATCAAATGTGCTGTTTATATTGGTTCACTGGTTTATGGAACAACACTGACCTTTGCAGGGTGGACCTGAATCACTGCTAATTGGAAACCTCAAGCAGAAGGGATTACTGTTCTGTGTTTTTTTTCTACTCTGTGGCACATTGGATCTTACCCAATGAAATGCATTTATGCGCTGAGCAGGGGCCAGTACATGTGCATCACATTTTTGCTTGAGCTGTGTTCACTGAGCCGTCACACCCTAAGTGGTGAAAAAACACGAGTAAAGACTGGGAAGAAAAAACTGTAGAAATGTAAGAGGAGGAACAAATAATCGTATTTTGTATTATTCATCTCCTGCGGATGTAAGTCTACATTATTCATACACATGGGAAGGCATTTGTGCCTTCTTTGGTGCAGAGTTTAGTTTGATCAATGGTCAGATCACCTGTGTGGCAAGTTTGATGAATCCCTGTGCACTTTTGATGCTGAATTTAATGGAGCCAACCCCTCAAAATAAGAAGAAATTAGGCATTGAGGATATGTGACTATTTTCATATTCCTCTCTTGGACACCTCAGCGCCCTGGGCAAACTTTGTTACCAGGGTGTTTGCCTTCCTTTGTCCTTGTGTTTGCTTGTTTGTGTGTGTGTTGAGTCATCGAGCTTTCATGAGCCCTCAGCACTCTGAATCTAAAAAATATGAATGCAGCCTCTTCTACCTCACAACCAGTGATTTAATCATACAAATAGGGAGGACAGCTCACCTTTGTTTTCACGCTCAGCATATGAGTGCATATGTGTTTGTATGCATAGTCCTCTGGCGTTATTTTGGTCAGACCAGAAGGTTCAGAGTTGTTGAGAGACTGCCCTAAGGCCTGTGAGTCTTTTAGCCTTAACATGGGCTCCTGTTTTCATACTTAAGAGGCAGAGTGTCTTCACAAGGGTTGATAACCTGAAAGCAAACTGTGTTTTCGAAACCATCATTCAGTCCCTCATTTTTTGGGGGTCAGACTGTAGATTTTCAAATGAGATCAGAATTATAATTAATTTGCCTGAGGATGGTTTAAGTATGGGATGTGCGATTTGGGTTCTAAAGGAAAATATGCTGCTTATATGAAGCTGGGATTCATTTTTAGCCTGAAGGGCCCCCTATTTCAAAGAATGAGTTTGTGTCTGTCAACATCTTCAAAAAGTGTATAGCTTAATTACAGTTGCCTCAGCAACCATTTAAGCCCATCCTCTGCTGACATCATTACCCCATTTGTGCATCTCAGTGAACATCTGCTTCTATTCAGTTCAAACGATTTACCTCAAGACATGTGTTCGTCTTCACTGCTCAGACCCAGAGTCAGTATGATTTAGAGCAGTAGCCGGAAAACAAAGATGAGAGTTTTTCCAGTGTTACTGATCTACTTGGTGAATCCAAAATGAAGGAAAAAACACACATAAAGGGCTCCCTGTGCAGCTCTGGGCTTTTGTCTTGCCTTACTAATCCTTCCCATACCCCGTTTTCTCTGTTCCTAAATCCCACATCTCCCCATCTCTACAGTTGGTGCTTTCTCATCCCTATCAGTCTCTCTCTTTCACACACACACACACCCACACCCACATGCACACACACACACACACACACACACACACACTTCCCTGCTGCTATTTCCCCTTAAACACACATCAGTTGTCCCATATCTCGGCTGTTCACTCCTCTTTGACCCATCCTTCTCTCCTACATTGCTCCCTCTTTTGCATCAACCCCCCCCCCGCAAGCTCTGCCCTGTGACACAGCCCCGCTTGCCTCCCCGAGATCCTGTTAAAGCTTCATGTCTGCATTAGCGTCTTTTCGCACATATTAAAGCAGACAGCCATTGTATGAGTCTGAGAGCTGGAGGCAGAGTCTAAGTCAGCATCAACATCTGTCGTTCATGGTCAGCAGAGAGATGAAGGCTGTTCAGTGTAGAAGCAGTTTGTGTGCTTTAATGTCAATCAATAAATCATGCAGAATTTAAAGTGATTGATTTTTGTATGCTGTCTTGTAGAGGTGATGCAAGAAGCAAAACATTTAACATGAGAACGGGAATGTTAGAAGTGACTGTCATTTTCAACTAAAAGCTGTTGGTCTTGATGGGAATCTTTGCAGCCTCCTAGAGAAGCAGTGAACGACACATATCTGGCCAGACTGTGAGGTTTCCTGATATATATGTGCACCTCTTCTCTATTGTGGCATTTAAAAGCATGGCAGTGTGACAAAACCATCCATCAGTATGTCAACAATGGCCCGAGTCCCTTTGTGTACAATTGATTTGCAGAATATATCTGTTAATGATATAATAATGATATCAGGACTAACTAATATTTCATCCATAACGTATACCAAAACAGGAGCTTACATATGTTCTTTCCATTTATGACTCACAGAAACATGCCTGTCTATGGTTTGTTAAAATACTTAAACAAGAAAAGAAAAAAATCTAACTTACTGGATGTGAAGCATTCGACTGCATATCTGTGATTATTCAGGTCTGGATTCCAGTTGTGTCTATGATATGCAGTAATCTATTCAGTTCAGCTTTTCTTTTACCAGACAGGCTTGTGCAGACTCTCAATCTGCCAGTTCAGAGTTATTCTCAAAGGCTGGAATAAAGGCAACTGGACTTCTTTTTTCTTTGCTCTTGAAGATGTTTCACCTTCTATCCAGACGGCAATGTCAGCTCAAATTGACTGATGGGGAGTTTTGCGCTTGTAAGCTGTTGAAGTCATATGCAAATGCTGGCCCTACTTTTTGGATGTTTTTTTTAAAAGATATCCCAGACTTCTTTCTTTCTATTTTTGCTTTTATATCCGTTACCGAAACATGTGCACAATTATTGTGCAAACTCTACTCCTGGAAGGATTTATTTAATTGTTCAACAGACCGTATACCCCCTTTTTTTAGACTCCAGCATGTTGTTGAAATTAAACTTTTTTTTTTTCATAATTTAAACTACAAGGCTGAAAGAAATGACATTAATATTTTGTTGAACTGAAAAATTAATATTTGTTACAATATATATAATATATTCAGCTAAAACTGGACTGTATTTGGTTGAATTTAACTTATCCACCTTGTCTATATACTGCCCCGAGATTAAGTAGTACTTGCGACTTGGCAATATATTAAAAAACTGAATTATATAATTAATCATATACAGTATTATTTATGACCCATTGACAAACTGATACATAAATTAGTCTAATCTTACTGGTGTTTTAATGGAGGCTTTTTTATTCCCTGTAAATTGACTTTTCACACATTAACTGTGCTTTTTCTTCATGCCCTGGACAGGGATGGAAATTAGTAAGATGTTAACGATGCCAATGCCATTTTCAGTTCTGCTTATAAATCCAACTTTTCATCGACTTTCATTTCCAGACCAAGTTTTAATGAAGGAAACAAATAGATCTGCTCTGGTTTTTACCCTCAACACAGCTGCTTTACCGTCTCAAATTTCAAAAAGAGCACTGCCAGCTGGTCAGTAACGTGATACCTCTGCAGCTTACAGCAGCAGCATCAGTTCCACGACTGACAGCTACACACAACTGTCGCTCTGTCACAGCATCCTTGTCAAAATAAATGTATCTTTTCTCTTATGTTTCATTGTTGATTGAATATGTACATTTTCCCCACCTACTGGCACTGATAATGTAAATGATGAGTGTAGAGATTTTTTTTTTTTGAGATTCTTCATTAAATTTGTAACTGGGTCTGAGGTGGAATCGATTCTTCAACTTTACCTCTCGACCTAGAGAATGTGAGTATGCAATTGTTCCTGACAAAGACATTCAGTTTTGCTGCAAGCAAGAGAATTTTTAGTATCCTTCATTTATCACTGTAGCCTCCTTGTTTGGGTACGTGGAATAACCTCGCATGACTGCACTACAGAGAGGAATCAACAAAATATGCAGCTGACTGAAGGTCTGTTTGAAGGCTCTGTCAGACTTACTATGATTAAATATACACAAATGTGTACAAATGTGGATGCAACACAGTTAGAATCCTATCATGTCTTTTGTTCACTTTTCTGATATTTATGTGAAACACTATTTCAAGTAAACAAACTTCCCTTGAAGCAATCACTTCCCTTCTTTTCCTCAACCTCCTCTCTTTCTTTTTCTCCACCCCATCCCAGCTCCGTTCTACCTTGATCTTCTTCCAGTCCTATTTCTCATTTTTTTCCTCTTCAAAATCCTCCTCTATATTCTCTTCATTCCCTTGCTTGCATATCATCCCCACACCTTTGCTTTTCTTGCTTTCCACCTTCTCCAGTAACTCAAACCCTTTCTTCTTCACTCTTATTATGTACATTTTTTCCCTCCACTTGTCCCACAACTCCTCTTCCTTTGCAACTCATCCCCAAACTGAATGCACTTTTCTCTTTCACGAGCTGAGCAATACCACCCTGGCATCAGTTTGGTGGTTACTATGACAACCTCCTCAGGCAAGTTATTTATAGCAGTAAATCAGCATGAATCTTATCCAGTATAGTCTGTGTGTGGACACATTTTTTTTATGTGATATATTTATTTATTTATTTACATTTGTGCCCATGTGGAAACTTATCTTTGAAAAAATACCACTCAATAAAAGTAAAACTCATGAGTAACTCCTAGAAGGTAATGTGCAATGTGTTAATGTGTTTCTTCACATCCATGGAGGCATTCATGAACCGCACTTTTTTAAGAACAGTTTTGACAGGAATCAGCCAAGAATTCATCTCTGTGTAAATTATAGTAACACAGGCTTTTTTTTATACTGACTTCTTGTTTAAACAAGAGGAAATCAAGGAAACAACATGGTCAGCTTGATAATGACACCATTTCCCAACTTTCAGCAAATGTCATACAAATATGCTGCCTGCCAGCTTGGAGTGAACTTTTGACATCTTAAAAGGACATTAAAAGGACACTGGATAAGGTTAGGACACAGCAGGTGCTGTCTTGTTATTGAAGCTGAAGAGGATGCACATATAATGAACCGTTATAGAAGTGGCTATATATATATATATATATATATATATATATATATCTATATATATATATATATATATATTTTGTCCCATTTCTCCTGACAGAACTGGTGGATCTGAGTCAGGATTGTAGTCCACCTCGCTCCCATACGCCTTTTCAGCTCTGCCCACAAATGTTCTATAGGACTAAGATCAGGGCTTTGTGATGGCCACTTTGGTGGCATACTTAGGATCATTGTCCATTTGGAAAACTCATTTGTGCCCAATCTTTAACTTCCTGGCTGATGTCTTGAGATGCTGCTTCAATAATTCTGCAGGAAGTTAAGTCTGATTTAATGTCAGACAGTGAGAAAATAAAGGTTATCTGTCTTTTTATACAGTGTGTGTAAATTCTGCTTACTACTTATACATACTTTTTTTTCATCATTTCTTGAAATAACTTTAAAATTGAGGCCCATGTTTAAGGTGCATTTTCTTTAATCTTATGTAATGTAATATATTATTTATTTATTTCTACCATTCTTGACCTTTCATTTTCTTCTTTTGCCTTTTCTTTTAGTGTGTTTGCCATTTCTCATTATTGTCTCCTTTCATGGGGGGAAATGGCATGAGAAAAAAAAATAAGACAGAAAAAGAATAATATTTCTTTGAAAATGCATTGTGTATTATGAGAATGTTTCTGATGATCTGTTTCAATTCCAAAAGAAAGATTAAGCCCACTTTATCTTTCAAATATGTAGGTGAGCATACTGTCTATCATAATATTTGCTACATCAGCTATAAGTAAGTTAAGATTATGGTTTAGGTTGTTATAACCCTAACCCTAGTAGAACTTGTCCAAGGTTAAATGAGAGCAGGCAGGCCAACAAATACAGGGAGCATTCATTGGTATATTCCACAGTACAAGCAAGGCTCAAAAAACAGGCAAGAACTAATAGGAGAAAATTACAGCACAAATGAATAAAGACTAACTAGCAAAACAATCCCACTGAGTAGTGGAAGATTTAGAGGGGATAGAATCTAGTGAGTGTGGTTAATCAGAATGATGAGAGGATGAATCAGATGGGGAAAGGAGATGATAGGCTGAGCTGGCTATTCCTTTAAAATTCATTATTGCTGATAAAAAAAAAAAAAGGAGATAAGTTTTCTCAATTAAAAGAAATGATACAGGTCTCATGGGATGTATTACCTTTGAAGCGGACTACGTTGCTTATAGAATTGTACATTCTGTTAATTTCCCAGCCTTCATAGCTACTGTAAAGTGATGCTCTCTGAATGTATTTACTGGGTTGCTTTGGAAACAGACAGCGCCTCATTTAGAGTCTCTTCATTGTCTGGTCTTCAGGGTGTGCACATGTCTGCGTGCATGTATGTGTGAACAGCCCAGTCTCTCCAACATTGATTGCAGCCAAGGCCACTGTTTCACGACCAGCCTGTTCCGTTACCATGGAAACGAGCCCCTCCGCTTGGGAGCCGCCGAGAAACCAAATACCCTCCCGATCAATAAACGTCTTTAATGATGGCGCGGCAGACACAGATGCAACATGCAGACATCCAGCAATCTCAAAGCATCCCTGACACTCCATCAGAAAGTAGAGCTGCACAAATGCAGCCTCTTAATAAAATGAAATAGTGGAGTGTGAGGAGAAAATACCCACTGAGACACTTTACCGTGTGCTGAAAGAGAGTTTGCGGCAGCTGGCATCCTGGTGAAAGAGGGAGATCTGGAGTGTTCATCAGCACTAGTCCAACAAAATGTAGTAAAGAGCAGAGATTTGAAAATGCAAATTACAAACTACATTTTTAATGGAAAAAAATTAACAATTTTTTTTGAACTTTAATATGATAATATTGTATCATTAAATGACACACTGCTTTCCCTACATTTTCAACATGGAATTGACTGGTAATTTGTACCAATGGTTAATGTGGGCGTTTTATTGTAATATCAAGTTAATTCCTGCTATTTTTTTTTTTTTTTGGAGGGGGGGGGGGGTCTTACATAGGGACTGTTCAACAGTAACAGCAATATAACTCTCTCTCTCTCTGTGTGTGTGTAGCCTTGGGAATTGTAGTGTTGTAGGAACTACCCCAAAGTTATTTTGAGCCAGATGACATTGTGAGGTGTTTATGCCTCTTTTGGGTGTGCTTTCAGATTGTGTCAACTAGAAAAGATTTCCACTCAATTTCACACATCTCTGGATTTGCTGCACCTCTGCAGCTGGCACACCCTGTATATGAGGGAGAGGAGCTGAGATGTTAACTCAACTGAAACCAGATGCTATGAATATAACTATAAAGGTAAGGTTGAAGAGGGTTCTTGTTCCTGTGAGTTCCATTTGCCTCCATATGCAAATTTTGTATGTGACCAGTGAGAAGTGACTTCAGAACCTCCAGACATTTGTCCAATTAGAATTCACTTAAAATAACATTATCTCATCTAAGGAATTAGTGTTACTTGTGTTTATCATTCTCAGCTAATTACAAACTGTTGGAAGGTATACTGGGGGTGAAGCTAACATATGGCTGGAAATTGCCATATGATCTCAAACTTTAAGACTTGAACATCGTGTTAACATTTGGAAACCTTTTAGCTAAGATTTCTAGCTAGGTCAGTAACTGACACTGAGATGTCCTTTGGTTTTGGTCTTGTTACTTTTAACAAGACCTTAGCCGACATGAGAAAAGCCAACTGTTACCTGCGTTAAGCTAGCAGGCTCAAGTTCAGGTCATGTCGCTGGATATTTGATACTGATGAAAAAAAAGACAGATTTCATTGACGTCAACTGGCCATTTTCAGATAATTTCACTCACATCAGTAAAATTTTATCTGACACATCTCCAATTCACAACAGAAGTTATCTCAGGGCAATTTGTTGGGAAAGCAGGCCTGGTTCAGGCAGCTACATTCACAGCAGATGGTTGTCAGCGCACATCAGCTCTTATCCTAGTTTATGTTCATTTTGCTAATCAGAGCTGCTCAAGCATATATGTGCCATGACAACGCAGATACTACAGCAGCATCAAACATAAACCATATAGTTTACTGATAAATATGAATATGCAATATATTTTAAACACTTTGAACCCTTTCCTTATCTTCCACCTAGTCTTCCTCAGGTTGCTCCTCATCTACGTTCCAATAGGGCTGGTGAGTGACCCTTATCATTTAAACTTTAGATGTGAACAACAAATAATTAGACTATGCAAATTAACTCGTTAAGCATGAATAGGCTTAACTAATAATAAAGCACAATTTATTTCCTAAGTTCAACTCAAACTATCCTCCATCTCCGTCACACTGGTGAAACACTACCCTATACTGTTGACTGTGAGTGAGGTTTCTTTGGCAGATGGAGAGCACAATAGTAGACAGCCAGTATATGAGATGACAAGCATAGAGACTGTGTGATGCAGTGAAAGCTGATACCCCTTTTTGTGTGTGTATATGTGTGTAGTCCCCAAAGGCAAGCCTGCATGTGGATCTATAACACATGCCTGACAATTAAATGGCTCCTGCAAATACTGTTGGAGCGTGACATGTAAGATGGGACATTTAAGAAAGTATTTCATATCATACATGAAAGTACAATCATTTTACATGTCTAGGTCTGTTGAAGTTTGAATACTGTTGCGTTAGTTGTGATATTTCTCAAATTTAAGGTGACAAAATCTGCATCGCAGGATTGGATGGGGTTAGAGTGAAACAGAAGGCCTTCAGCAGGTGGGCTGGGTTTATATCCCATGTGGGTTCATTTTTCTTCTGTTTTTTTTAACTATTATTATTCACACTTTTTAATTTCAGTTTTTGCATTAAACTATTTGATTAGGATGGTTTATATCAAAATAACACTCACAATATTTTCTGGTTTACCACAGAACACCATCTGAGATTAAAGTGGTCATTGTGGTGTCTGATACATAAAAGCACTGGGCCACACAGAGACTAACACTCATTCCTGTGGTTAATTTGGAATCACCAAACAACCAAACATTTGCAGACAGGAGGGAAATTCAAGCCACCCAAGCAAGGGGTGGATTTCCCCAAGGTTTTCGCTATACAGGCCTCAGCTGTCCTCAGGGGTCGTCACGCTGTGAGGCAGCAGTACTAACTGCTACACCACGATGCTGCCTGAGGAAAATCAGCTAGCAGGTGAGTCCACAGCAGGGAACAACATGTTCAGCATTAAAATGGTATTTTCTGCCTTTAAAGAATTTAGAAAAGACAAACAACTTGTTATATCTCTATCTCACAGTAGATATTTCACTGGTAAGATCACGAAATGAGTGATTTACAAAATACATTTCACCTCATCCCATCAGCAAAATATCACACATTAAAAAAATCTATTTTTTTAAAGGTGTTAAAGGCAGGGTAAGCAATTTTTGAATGATGTCAAATCTGTCGATAATTTAAACAAAACAAACCCCTTCCTCCAGTGCTCCCCAAGAAAACACACTCCATTATGAACTCTCCTAAGCCTGTGGAGGAAACCTTATACATTGGTTAGTATTTTGGCAAAATGTTCCACATTTAAGACAATATTTGTTAACAATCACTTTGACATTAACTACACCTCTGACTGCCCCTCAGTCTGGTTTTTGTAACAAGTTGTTCTTGAGGTGCCAGTATTTATTTATTTATTTATTTGTTATCTCTAAAGCCTTATACCTCAAAGTTTACAAAGAATCACACCATTCTTTTCATTCTGCTTCATCTTTAAATAGTTTCACTCATCTAGAATATTCTTGTCTACTGGCCGATAAACACCCATAAATCGTGTCCCAGTTCAGGGCACAGCAGTGCAATGAAGGCTGTCCCATCTCAAAAAGAAGGTCTCATCAGGTAGATATATACCAAGCATATCCCAAGATTCATAGTGGAGCAATGACAATGGTGGTCAGGAAATATGAAAAAAAAATAAAACTAAGAAATAATTTGAAACATGACAATTGTCTGATCTTCTGCACTTACTCTGGCTCAGGTAACATCTTAGTTGTAAATAAAGCAATAAAACCCTTCATTTTCAAACTGAAAAGTTTCTAAACTAAGATATTGACAATTCCATCAACTATACTTGGTCATGTTCATCATTGTGAATCTTGTTTCCATGTCATTTCTTGTCATTTTAAATCACATTTTAAAAACTCAGAACAATTACATCTCTAACCATAAAGTTTTCACCTTCCAACAAATAAGGATTTGTTTATGCTCTGTTGTGTTGAACAAAACTTACTTCAACATTTCATTTTGTTTTTGAGAGCAAGAAGTAGACTGCAGATGGGGAGACTGATGAATTATTCAGAAATGCAAAAATAGGTTGCATGAAAAAAAGGCAACAATAGATCATTTGTAACATCTCTGTTTAACTATCTTGGGCTGAAGGTTACTGATAAGTTGTCCTTGATCTAGAGAATATTAAATTAAGATACTGAGGGTGGGGCAATGCTCATTTTCTTTTAATTTATTTCTTGTAGCACTTCCATTCATGTGTGTCTGTCTTCTTTTGGTTTTAAGAAAAATAGGCCTTCCCAAAAGTTAGACGAAGGATTCTGGAGGATTTTGTTTTGCTGCATTGTCCTTTACAACTGTCTTCAAAGTTTGCATTCCAATATCAACAAAAATGATAAAACTTTTCTATTATCTTCCAGAACGGGAATGTAAGTCATTTGCTGGGCAACTAGGTTCATGAGTGAAATGATAGTTGCTAACAATGCAGGCTGATAACAATGGTAATGCAGTTTATTTTTACTTGCTGCTGTTTTTAGAAATGTTTTGTGTCTAGTCAGACCTGGAAATCCCCAAGATGTTGTCTTACAGTCTTCTGGGGTCTTGGATCACTTTGTGACAAAAGGCCTCCATCTCCTTGGCGACTGTAAATCACGTGGGCCCTAGTGGAACGATGTATCCCCAATCCTCCAGAGACCCCTGTAACATGCCAGACAAGAAACATCGAGCTCTCATTCCTGTGAGGATGGAGGATGGAGTCACTGATTTGGGGTATCGGGCTCTTCTGTCCCGAGTAAACTGACACATCATATGAACCATTAGATGTGGAAAACGAGTTAGTGCTGCTAATCTCCTTTAGATAATCTGGGAATTTACACCCAGAAACCCTCTGGTCACATGCTTAATTGTCTTCCTCTGGGCTACTACTGCCCCCATTTCATTCCCAAAACATGGTCCAATTATGTTCAAACCTCTTTTGTAAATCATAATTTCTGCTCACCACACATATCTTGGTTTTGCTGTAATATATATATATATATTTCTGTTCAGTCTGGTTAAATTGAGAGAAGGTGGAGTGACAGAACAGGATTTAAAACGCACAGGACTGGACGAGGAGGAGCCTGAGCGTGGGGAGTAATGTAGCGTGTGTGCTGAATCTAGATCACTGAACACACCAGTGTTTCTTCTGTAATTTCTTGTAGCAGAGATGGGTACGGTAATTTTACTTCACCTGTTTCTGTCCCAGTCATGGCAGCAGTGCATCTACACTGCAAACATTACAAATAGCAAGGTCATGTAGTCTTTCCTTTGAGAAAAGATGTAATTATGCAACAAATGGAGAGAGACGACATAAATGTAGATGATGTTGTTATAGTTTTACAAAGAGTAAAGCTCACTCAAAATGTTTCTCTTTTCCTGAAACGATAAAATCTCAACTCAATCTGTGAGTACAATGGTTTATGCATTATTGCAATTCTAATGTAATTCTCAGAAATATTCACTTTAAAAGCAGTTGTGATGTTGCATGTTAGTTTTACTTGTTAAGGGTGATCTCTGAGTTCCATTTGTGGTCTTTTTTCCCATTAAGCATATGCTTGTTGGTTCTAATAAATTGAAAACCACCGTGTTTAACACATTGCAAGCTTTCCAAGAATATCTCACAGTCCCGTGAGAAGTGTTCCCAGGAGGAGCCGTCGAATGCCTACACCTCCAAGTCACACATGACTGTTTGAGATTTTACGTATTATAAAAGGCCCTGCATAAATGTAACTTGTGATTTAATACCTGAATTAATCTGAAAAAATCTTACTTTGGTGTCTTATCCACAGAGTCCAATCACATGAATGGAGACCTTATAGTTGCAAAGCTATTGCTATTTTTAGACCAAAATTAGACGTTCTTTTCATCCCCAAGAATTCACCACAGCAGATCACTGTGTTCAGTATATTGATTCCTTATGGGTTTTATGTCGGATGCCATTCCTGACACAACTCTCCCCATTCATCCAGGCTTGGGGCCGGCACACTGGTTTGTGTCTCCTCAGTAGCTGGGTTGGACAGCCCTGAGAATGAATACAATATGTTACAAGAGCTGCATGTGTACAAGACTCACCTGCAGCAGCGGTAAAGATGACAGGTCTCATCCTGCTGCATCACAGACTCCTAAACATTATGCTCTGTTTTGATGGAGAAAATCTGAAGGAAATTAAAAACTATTACTGCACTGGACTCATACACCTTTCTCAGATCAAGCCAACTTATGCAAGCCTGTTTTAACACGGATATTATTATTCCTTAACATGAGGTCATGCAGGAGTTTATAACACCCCATTTCTGCCACATCCCAATAAAGACAATATATTGTCTCAACCATTCCTTTTTTATTACCATTTTTTTCCAAGTAACATCTAACAATACTCACAAATTCCAAAAATCACTCCTGCAGAAGCACATAAAAAAAATATAAGTTGCCTGCACTTTTTTTGTATTAAAACACATCCTAATCAGAAAATTACATTACTTAAAGTAGATACTATGAATATTGGATTTTTTTTCTTTTTCTCTTCTTGTTTTTGGAAAACAAGATCCTGTTCTTGTTATCTGGACTAAAACGTCAGTTAATAAGCTGGAGAGTCTGACCAGTGAATATCAGGAGAAACTCAAGGCTGAAACAAATCAGGTTTAACACTTAGTTTGGTCCATCAGTTACTAAATTGATTTTAATCCTTTTTTTGTAAACAATTCATTGAATTTCTTTTGCTTTGAATCTAAAAATGCAAAGGCAAATATTAAGAGTTTCTTTAAGCACTTAAGTGCTTAAAGAGGAATTTCACAGCAGGGAAGTGAGGATATAGCTTACAGCTTAGACATCTGTGTCAAGGACTCACATTAAAAGAAGAAAAAAAAGAAAAGAAAGGGAAATCCTGCAGCAACCACGGTGTTGAAATGTTGCATCTTGACTCTGGCACCGGTGAAACATTTATAAAAACAAAAAGCATGTAGCCCGTCTGCAGTTTCTGGAATAGCTCCACGGCAGACTGACTGACACATGTCAGCACAGGCACAGCAGAAACAGATATTATGCACACAGCCTACAGATATGCTTCTCTTTTTATAGTGATTGAACTCTCGATGGAAAGTTGTAAAATAACCTCTTCATGACCTTTTAGCAGCATACAAACTAGGGATGGGCATTTGGTCGAGATTTATTCGTCGATCGTCGGGAGAATTAATGAATAATAATCGATTAATCATTAACATTTTTATATTGAAAACTATCACAAATATTCTCAATATCTGCGTGACGTTTGTTTTCCCCTTCGGCCTGGTTGCTATGGCCCGCGCATGCGCAGATGTGTTCAGTGGCCCGGATGTTGTTGTCGAGAATAACTTGACATTTCCTGTTTCTTTTCTTTAAAAAAACAACGATAATAAAAGAAGATATGTCGAGGAGACTACTTAACAATGACAATTTATATCAAGGCGCCAGTATTACAGACTTTTTGTTTCTTAAAAAGATGCGCTTGTTGTGTGCTCGATGTGCACTGCAGCTCCTTCTGGTCCGTGCTAACACCGAGTTGAGCCTAGGCTAGGCTAGGCTGATGATGAACCGCCTCCACCGTCCTTTACAAGGCTTGGATGCGCGTTGTTCAAGTGATGCATCATTGTCGTTGTGGATTAATTGTATTTGTAATTTGCATTGCAGTGATTGCAGTACACTTGGTCATTTTCTAAACGAAAATGGTCCGATGCCACACCTGACCGCGACCGCTTCGTGATTAGGCGATGACAAACAGAAGCTCGCGTGTAACAACTGGGTACAGGGTAGAGTGATGGTGAAATGTTGCCCCCTGCTGCCAAATTTCTATCGGTGGCACAGCGAAATGCATCGCATTGTTTGAGGACGTGCACTGATAACCTACATTCGCATTGTTTAAAAAAAAAACCAAACATTCGGTTCATCGACGAAAATTAATTTCTTTAACCAAATTCTTAATGATCAATCATCGATTAATCAATTAAGTATGCCCATCCCTAATACAAACCGAAATATATTTTATTATGCTTTTATTTTCTCATAATTATAAGTCAATCTACAACCCTGATTGTGATGCTGTACAAAATGTAAATAAAACCAAAAATGCAATGATTTTCAAATCTCATAAATCCATATTTTATTCACAGCAGAACGCAAAAAAAAACCCAACAAAAAAATAACACATGGAATGTTGAAAGTGAGACATTTCATGTGGTATTTTGAATTTGATGACAACAACATATCAAAAAGTTGGGAAATGGGCAATAAAAGATTGAATCAGTAAGTGGTACTAAAAAGAAACGCTTCAAAGAACATCTTTTAAGTACATAGGTGGACTAGCACAGGTCGGTACAAGAGTGAGTATCAAAGAAAGAGGGGCAGAGTTCCCAGGATTGAATAAGTGCAGAGACTGACCAGTTGATGAAAAACTGCATCTAGATTTGGTGAAATACTTTCAGAATCACGTTCATCAGTGTGAAGTTGCAAATAGTTTTCAAATCTTGTCATCTGGAGTAAACAATAACAGCAAAAGGTTCAAAGAATCTGCAGAAATCTCTTTGTGCATGGGACGAGAGTAAAAATCAGTACGAGAGTGCTGACATCTTTGGGCCCTCAGCTCACTGTGCATTAAAAACAGACGTAATGTTTTTGTAGAAATCATGTATGGGCTCAGGATTACTACTAAACATTCGACATGCTATCCTGCAAATGCAAGGTAACGCTCTGTTGAAATATGAATTGAAATATTTTGAGGAATCTCAGTTTGCAGTTTAAAAACCTGCATCTCTGATGCTATGGAGGTGCATTAGGTCCTATGAAATGGACAATTTACACATCTGGACAGGAAAGGAAAATCAGTGCTGAAAGCTATATGCAGGTTTTAGAGAAACGTGTGCTCTGATCCAGGAAATGTATTTTTCAGCAAAAATCTTCCATCTTTCAGCAAAGCAATCTAATTGGTGCATCATGAAATGGACTGATACACTGAAGAAATGCCAGGTCTGTTGAGCAGATAAGACTGAGACAACATTCCTTTCCCCAGACTCCAGTAACTGGTCTATTCAGCTCCCACACAAATACAAACTGATGTCAAAACAACAGGGGATGCTGCACAGTCGACGAAATAACGCCTGTTCCAACTTTCAAAAACTCCAAAATTCTAACTGATCTTTATCGTTTTTATTATTATCGCTTGAGATAGAACATTTTCTCGGGTTAAACATTTGATATGCTTTTGAGGTCCTGCTGTGAATGAAAGTTATTGTGAGTGTGAGTTTATGTTATTTGAAAATCAGTGCATTCTGTTCATGTTTACACTTTAAACTGATTTTTTTTTTTTTTGCAGTTAAGGTAGTAATTTATCTATTTATTTTTAATCTGGAATTAAATACATTATGTGAAAAAGTATCAGTCTTATTGATGTGGACAATATAGTCGTGTAGATCTGGAGAATCCAATCACCAGGAGCAGCAACCACTGCTCAGCCAACCATCCACCTGTGCACCTGTGACGCTGCGTGAATGTTAAGCAGAAAAAAAAAAAAAAAAAAAAAAATGGGCGTTCATAATTTATTTTATTTTAAATACAAGAATCTCTTGTGTCTGGAGGGCTGGCTTGTGGGGGGAATACGTGGGTCTAACAGCCTGCTCGCTTGTAACACAAGGTTCCTTCACGTAATTAAACACGCTCTGCTGGAGCCGCTTGGCCCCGCCCCCCTCGACAAGACAGCATCCATCCTCATGGGCTCGCGCGCGCTGCGTGATTCACATCACAACCCGGGAGCTGCGCTGAGCCCATGGAGTAGTAGAAGTAGTAGTAGTGGGGGTTGCTGCTTCCTCTCCGTCACCTTTTTTCCTCCTTTGTGTTTAATGGAGTCGCCTTCTCTCTGGACCGTCGCCTCGTCCCGTCGCGGTGAGTGTTGCCCGCAGATGCTTCCTGGGGGGGCGGAGGGGGGGAACCGGAACCGGGGCTGGGGGGCTATTGTCTGTTGCAGGGGCAAGTTCGGACCCGATTCAAGTCACGCCGATGGAGTTCAGTTTAATTAGACCCCTCCAAGCTCGTGAGGGGGAAACAGTTGCGTTAATTTGACGGGTGTGTGCTAAAAAAAAAATAAAATAAAACATTTCCGTTTAGATTTTGTATTTGTAGCGCGTCGGTGTGGCTGTGTGACGGACACCTGTCTCCGCCGGAGCAACAGTCGCCTCCCTCCGGCGCTCATTGACGCCCTCGTGAACGTGGTGGTTTGAGCGGAACCGTCTGACTCGGTTCCGCTCAGCCCGCAGTCACGGCGGCGGGTTTAGGGCTCGCGCGGACGCGTCAACCCCCCCCCCGTTGCGGAGCAAAAATGTGTTTTCAGTCCGGCGGAAAAAGAATGTGGCCGGTCTCCCCGCCCCCCAACATCTCAGGCTGGCCATGGCTCTCCACCCCCCTCCCTCCTAACCCCCCCAGGTCTTGCGGGGCGCCGTTGACGCCTCTCGGGTCGCTGAAAGACGCAGATTTGAGGCTCATTAGGAGCTTTTATGATCAGAGGAAGGTAACCTTGAAGTGAATTCGTCCTCCTCTGTCATCACATCCACATTGAGCTGCCATGCAGATTTACAGCAGTGGCCTGAGCTCGAGGAAGACTGGACGTAATCTATCAATGACATTTTGTTAGTTGTGTAAAATGTGGACACATAGAGTGAGATATCTGCCACTAGAACATTGCTGCTTCATGTTTAGCCATCCCCTGAATAGTTACAATGTGCATTTCTTGTCCTAGAGACACATATTTGCTCCTCTTAAGTGACTGTGTCCCTGTTTCCATTTGTCCTGAACGCTCCTCGCCTCCCTTGGCTGAGCACTGACAACCAGAAAGCATCACCCACCCAGACAGGCACTTACTTCTCCCGGCTATTTGTGGTATTTGTTTGTGTATTTGTTTTGTGCAGGTCCACCCTGACTACCCCTGTGGTAGGCCGATAGGCTAGCAGGCAAACTGTATTATTGAGCAGACAGATGGCAGGTGGCTGGACATCAGGTGAGCTTTTCCTTGGCTGTCAGGCGGTATCGGCTGAGTACGAGACACCTTCTGGACTGCAGCCACACACAGCACAAGCGTGCGCTTATAGCGGCGAGTCTGCATGCTGTAGTGTTGCATGCAGAGACGTGGAAACGATGCATATGTTAAACATCTCAGTCTGTAATGTTGCAAAGGCCTTTTCTGGAGGCTTGTGTGCAAAATGTCCCTTTTTCTTTAATTAAACACAGATATGAGAACAAGGTGAGGTCACAATGACATCACTTGTCTCTAACTGTAAGTGATTTTTGTCCGTGACATCCTCGCCAACAAAAATAACTGATTAGCAGTATTCTCGGATCTCTTACAAGTTGTGGTTACTGTTTTCTTCAGTTTTCAATAATCATTGTTGGATATTATGTAGAAATGTAGGAAACAGACTTTGGAGGATCTTGGTTTAACAATGTCTAGTCACATTCCTGAAGTTGCCCTCAGCTTAAATTAGATTTACTTGTTTTTGCAGCCCACCGTTCATTGTTCTGTTTTTCATTATCACAAGGTTTAGATTTGATTTATACTCCTCTGCAGCCCTGAAAAAAAGAGTTTTTTTTTTTTTTTAAAGGTTTTTGTTTTTACAATGACCATTTTACTTCATATATATTAGTCTCAGCTATGCTGTGTAATGTAGAGGGGCACTGTGGCCTTGTTCAGATCTTTAATAGTGCTGCAGCGAGCAAGATTTTATACCTAAAATATGCTCAGCTTATCATCCCAAATCTCCAGGTGAAGGACACAGAGGGGGTTGCCTGCAGGATTCTGGAGCGTCCGATGAGATTTATTAAAATGAAGTTCAGCTGCAGTGTAAGATGTCTTCCTTAGTGATGATTAAAAATATACTTGTGAAATTAAAGGAACATGCTGCTGATGCATGCAGCAGTGTGACGATACAACATTGGAACAACATTGTAGAGTGGCAAGGTGGAGCTTAAAAATGTTTCTGGAAAAAATAAGCAGGGTGATCATCATAAATGCCCCATCTTTCAAGAAGATAAATAAAAATAACATAAAATTCCACCAGACTGACATACTACAATAAAGCTGCAGAAAACGGTGACCTTTGAACTCATGTCTGATATCCAGCGTGTCTTTTTCTTTCATGCTAGAGATGAGTTATTGATTCCAAGCAATCACACACGAGGACGCACGCACACACCCTTTTCCATGGTCTAATGCAAGCAGAAATCTGATTACAACATATATGTTTGTGTGTTTGTGTGTGTGTGTGGGGGGGGTATTATTCGTGCAATGGGTGTGTCTTGATTGGGCAGTAGATCTGTCACTGAGATGCCTCTGGGGAATGATCGGTCCTATATGGTGAGATTAGGCCTGCCTCTGGAGATTGAGCGATCAGGCCCTTTATCTGGGAAGGCTGATACATACAGGTGATAAGAGTCAGAGGGGGAAGGAATAATGTCAGTGGCAGGGATGCTTCATGAATGTTTTTGTGGGATTTTGCCACAAAACACTGGTTTTGCAAATAGCATGGCTTGTAATACAGAATCAGTCAGTCAGTTTGGACAAAGCTACACATATTTATGTTGAATAATAAATGATGGAGGTAGCAAGTAAAGTTAAATTGAGCTATTTTATTGGATTTTCCATGAAATGTGTTAAATCCTCTGACAGATTTATATAGATTTTTTTGTTCAAGATTTTAAATATTTGAAATCAGGACTCTTTGACAGTTGCAGGGGAATCACACCTCTCAGCCTCTGACAAGATCCGTGCAGGAGTGTTGGAGAAGATATTCTGGTCTATAGTGAACCCTCAGATTTTGGTGGAACAATGTGGGTTCTACGCTGACTTGCTCCTTACTCATGCTGGAGTCTGAGGGGGTATGGCAGTTCGCTCAGTCGATCTACATGTCCTTTGTGAATGTGTAGAAGGCATTTGACTTTGTCTCTTTGGTTATTCGTTGGACTTTGGGAGTATGGGATTCTGGGTATGTTGCTATGGGCTACTCAATCCCTGGAGCCAGTGCTTTGTCCACATTGTCAGCAGTCAGTCAGATTCATTGTGGGTTAGTGTTCTTTGTGTTCTTAGCTTCTCTGGGCAGAATATCTCAGCTCAGCCAACGAGCTGGAAGGGATTCTTCAGGATTCCACCTCTTCTTATTGAAGATGATATGGTCTGGTTGGCGTCATCCAGCTCTTATCAGAGTGGTTTACAGCTGAGTGTGAAGCGACTAAGATTAGGGATCAGAACATCCAAATGTAAGGCTGGACATCTCAGTTGGAAAATTCTGAGTACCAGTTTGAGTACCTTGGCTTCTTGTTCGTGGGTTGGGGCAGAATGGAACGGGAGATCAACATCGGGCCAGCGTCTGCAGTTATGCAGACTGTACCGAACTGAAAGACAGGGCTCTCTCTTTATCAGCTGATCTATGTTCTTACCCTCACCTGTGGACTATGAACAAGATCACAGATACAGGCAGGTAAAAGCTTTTGTCTCCACTGGATGGCTGGACTCACCTTTTAAGGACAGGGTGAGAAGTACAGTCAAACAGGAAGGACTTGGAGTAGAGTTGCTGCGCTTCCACGTCAAGAAGAGCCAGTTGAGTTGGTCTGGGCATCTGGCTAGGATGTCTCCTGGATGCCTCCCTGAGGAGATGTTTTGGGCATGTCCAGTTGGGAGGATGGCCATTGCAGACCCAGAACATGCTGGAGAAATTATGTCTCTTGGCTGGCTTGAAGAGACCCTAGTATCTACGATAGAGCTCTCGGAGATGGGTGGGGAGGAAGGTCTGGGCCTCTCAGCTTTAACTCGATTAAAGGTCCAAGTTCAAGTCTCATACTGCAGTTGTTATGGGACTTAATTTGCTAGCTCAGATACAGGAGGGAGTTTGTACTTGTTTGTCTGAGTGGAGAAACACTGCTAACACTCAACTCATTTTTCACCATTAAGTTTTACAAAACCTTCACTTGAGACGGATAATATTAAAAGACACACCGCTGCAGCAGTTTATTATAAGTCTGTTTTCTCTCCCCCTCTCTTGGTAACATGATCACTCCGCTGACAGCTCATGGGCAGCTCATGCCCACACCATGAAAGTGTAAAATGCATTGTTTAATAATATTGATAACGTAGCCCACAGCTGTAAGGTAACCAAAGTATTTAATATCTGCAGAGTGCATTTGTCATTTCACACCTAAGCAGGATAGTTTGGTTAAAAAGAAAAAAAATAAAACAAAACAAATAAAAAAACAAAAAACAAAAGAAAACATTGCTCCAGTAATTGCGATTGTGTTTTTGTGATTTGAACTGGTATGAAACCAGTGTTCTCAGTAGATACGCCCCAGCATCGTGGAGACTACTGCTAATTTTCCTATGATTTTAAAATCCCTCAAGCTTTGTCAGTATAAATATCCAACCATCCTGTTGCATAAAAGCGATGCGTGTTTTTATCACAAGAATAAGTTTGCTGGGATTAACTCTGGACAGCATTAGGAACAGTTTTAAACACTTCTTGTGTCAAAATGATCAGAAGGAAGAGCTTTCACCAGACAGCGACCATTATCATTCAAGTAGCAGAATGTCACTGACTTTATTCTGAATGATTTTCCCATCTCTATAATGCATGCTCCTATAGGTGATCATTTTTGCTGCTTATTATTAATATTTTAAACTGTTGGGAGACCATACTTGTAATACTTTGTTTGCACTTTGGATTGGGGCCGGGTTTATTCACGTGTGAATTAAGTAAATCCAAGGCAGTGAGAAGCTACAGTTGGACAATAGCACATTTAATTTCCTCCATCTCCAGCGGGGTCAGCCGGACTGTGGATGGTGTTGTGATAACGGAAAACAGTCAGAGATCAAAAGCTTTTTTGATCTAAACTTGGACTGCGATGACACAAGGCACCGTGAGAAAATCTTGCACTGCATCACCGAATATTCAAAACATGGAATTAAAACACATGGAGCACTTTGGGAGAAACATGGATTTTACTCAATTAGAAAAAGTAAGTCTGTTGTGCAAACAAAAATTACTTTTTTTTTTTTGCAATGTAAAGCAAAACTTCTTACTTTCTTTTTTGTGACAGACAAATAAGTGATAATTAAACATTCTGACTGAAGACTATAGCGTCGATTGTACGCTACCCACTAGCCGCTACCCGCAAATTGCAGGTTTAGGAACCTCCGCTAACCGCTAATGCAATCTTCCGCTTGCTAAAGCCACTACCCATTATGCCGACTCCCTTACTCACTTGGTAGGTGTGGCAAACAGTTTGCTCGCAAGTTAAACCGTAGAAGACCAGAGCGTGTTTACTGGGAGGGTACCAACTATCTGGGACTTTTAATTAGCCGATAGGAATTGTCTGTGTAAGAATATTTTTATGTATATATCAGTGCAGAGGAGGAGGAGGAGGAATAAGAGGAGGAAGGAAGAGGAGGAAGCTCTACAGCAGAGTCCCAGACAGCTTCCCATGTTTGTGGATGGTTAACAACTTTTACTGAAATAGATTTCATTATATTATTATATTATATATATATTATATTATTATTGATTATTATTATAATACAATTAATTTAGCTGATGCACATCTTCATTAAATATAGCATATGCTTTGCATCTTTAAAATTTATTTAGCGCATTTTAAATCTAAATTGAATATAAAACATAAATGTGACCACCAGAAGTAAGAGAAAGACCAGATACATAAAATACAAAGAACAACGCTGCAGTTTTCCCCCAAATAAACACCTTTCTCAAACAGGTTTAGTCATTTTACTTTATCGTTGTTTATTTCTCTCTTTTCCCTTTCTCGTTTCTGTTCTGTGTATTTCAGTTTTTCATTCGTCTATCCTGCTGGCTGATGTTCAGCTCTGGAGAGAATTCACTGGAAAGATGTGATTTTATCTTTTGAACAAAGTTGTGTGTGTGTATCTGCTTTATTGAGCGTGTTGGAGCAAGAAGATTAGTTCTCCAAAATATTGAAAAATAGAATAAATACAAGGTTGGGGAATGTTCTATCCTGGGATGATGTTTAGACATTAGATACTTTATTTTAAGGTGTCTTGAGCAGTGTAACACACATTTTCCTTACAAGCGGAAAAAAAGATTGATTTTCAGAGGGAACATTTTGAAGAAAGCTACAAGGGAAGACTGAGAACTATTTATAGCAACAAAGATGCCCAGTTGGCAAGAGTGTTAGCCATGGGACATCTCTGTTTCTGTGACTGTGTGCCGTGCAGTCAGCAGATAAGGCTGGAGAGGCAACTTAAAATGAGATCTGCATAGCCTGGTGACCATGAACGTCAGCTTTTCCCCTACCGCGTCTAGTTAATTTTATTTACTTTATCTTCTATACTGCGCCAGATTACAACAGTCTCTTGCCGAGGGATAAGTACAGGGGTCCCCAACCCCCGGCCCAATACCGGTCCGTGGGTCATTTGGTACTGGGCCACCAGTGTTGTACCTGAACGCGTTCATTGAACGAAAGTTCACAAACTAGTTCATATTTTGTGTGAATGTGAACTGAACGTGCTCTCTTTCTCCTTCACAAGCGTGGGGTGTGAACGAGTTCATGTGGGCAGTTGTGAATGACGCTCTTTCAAAGTTCACACATGGTCAAAACCGTGCCAGGTTTCCAGTGAACCCTATTTAAAACACTCCACATACGAGCCCAATATGTATCTTCGGAAAGCAATCAAACATGGCAAAATGGGCTGTCGCTTCTGTCATGCTAAGAATTACGTCATCAAACGCTGAAAACAAACAGGAAGATAAAAGCTGCAGTCGCTCACAGACTGAGGAGCGCCCTGACTACCGGGGGGGATTGAAATATTGAAATGGGGGGAAAAAAGCATTTGCACCTTAAGAACCTGTTTTTATAATAAAGACCATTTGGCAGCAAGTTTTTCCTCATATTTTTAATATACTGTAAAGAGAAGCTGAAAGGGAAATTACAGTTTTACATGGGCCGTCCCTTCAATGCTAATGTGAACACTGGTTGGATAAAGATTCCAAATTGGACACACAGTTTTCGACAGATAAAATGGATAAAATAATTGCTGTTTGTGGTGGGGTAGTATATGGGCAGTGGCAATCATTTTGACAAATAATTGCTCGCAGTAACATTAAAAAGAATTTTTAAAAAGTGCTAAAAATGAACTATTTTGTTCATTTTTTGAAATGGTGAACTGAACTAGTTCAATTTAATTTCTATGAACTATGAACTGAACTAGTTCGTGTAGAAAGTGAACTTGCCCAACACTGCAGGCCACAGAGAAAAAATAAATCACTTCCATTATTACCATTTGATTTATTATCCGAGTCTAAATTATGTTTTATTCTGAAAAATGACCAGATTCTCCCCATTAAATCCATCTATGACTTATTCTTGACACATGACGAGACTTTCAGACCCAAGTCTCGGTCACGTGGCAAAATGAGTAAAAAACAAACATGTTCAGAAAGTGTTTTTCTGAAGAATGTTACCGATGTTCTGCTGTTGGTGTGATGTAATGAGGACGCTACTAATAAAGTTGCACAGAAATAGACAGCGGATTTACATTTATTATTATATATAGAAAATACCACAGTTTTTATGCCGGTCGTATCATTTTATTTTGTTGTATTTATCTGCGGCACATTTTACTGACTGGTCCGTGAAAATATTGCCTGACATTAAACTGGTCTGTGGCGCTAAAAAGGTGGGGGACTACTGGATTAGTGGGTAGAGTCAGTTGCCTTCTAAAGCAGGTCACCTGGATGGTCACACCAATCCGTTCATAGCCTCCTCAACTACTGAAATAACCTTGGGCAATACACTGAACCCCACCTTGCCCCCAGTGACCCTGCCACCAAGGCCAGTGTTCTTGTAGAGCCCACCTCAAGCCTGGATGAATGGGGAGGGTTAAGTCAGGAAGAGCCCCTGATGTAAAACCTATGTCAAATCAATATGCTCTTTTGTGGTAACCCCCTAAAAGGGAAAAGTCAAAATTAGTTGATTTTATATATGTATTTGTTTTTATTTTCATTGATTTTATAGTTTTGTTGCAGTTTTTTTTTTTTTTACCTTTTCTATTACATATAGCCTGCTCCAGTCAGTGTCTTTCTGCTTTGATTCGCTCCCATCATTCATGTAGTGTTTTAAATTTTTCATCTTGGATCGATTGCTTTTAAGTGCTTGCTTTGTCAACCACCGACAAAATATATTAATAGTAACTATCTATTGGCTAGAGAACTATGATTTCTATGTACTTATATTATGACGGGTCTAGGCAGTAACACTGAGGGTGGAACTGCAGGTCAGCATGCAGGACAGAAAAAAACTACATGAAAAATAAAGCACAGTTACATTTTTGAGTTTCTCCTAATTTAAAATGGATATAGCTGAAGGAAGAAGAAGAAAGGAGGAGTGAGGATACTACTCAGTTGACCATGTTGGTGGCCCCCCTGCAGCAAAGACCTATAGCAGTATAACAATGATGAGGCTATGTTTAAGAGCAGCCTGCTCTAGTCTTGTCTTCAGCCATTTCTATAAGTGTTTGGCTATTGGCCCTAACACACAATTGTTTAGAATAACTATAGGCTTTACTAAACAGAAATGTTTTAAGTTTAGTTTTAAAAGTGAAGGTGGTGTCAGCCTCCTGAACTCACATTGGTGGCTGGTTCCAATGGTTCCAACATTGCAAGCAGAAATGCTAAAAGGCATGAATAGCAGGTTGTTCTCAAACATTCGCACCTCCTTTCCTTTCCTGTAGTCCCACAATGTAAAGGTGCCTGGTGGAGTGTTAAATAGCTAAAGACCTGATGTTGCTTTGTAATTGCTAGATGTATCTCTTAGCTACTTCTTACTTGGTTAGCTGTAGCCATTTTATGTACAAAATGCTAAAAATAAACACTTAAAGTCCACCACAGGTCTTGGCAATGCAATGTACAATTTATAGAATATTAAAATTGGGAAAAGCAGCAGACTCTCATTTCTGATGTGATAAAGTGGGTAAATATTTGCTGTGAATTATTCTTAAGGTGCTGCGTCGGACTGGTAGTCTGACCAGCGTAAACCTTGCCTTTTGCCCAAATATTGCTGGTATAGGATCTAGCAGACCCCTGTCACCTGATCAGTGTGAAGCGGGGATGGAAAATGGATGGATCAATATTCTGAAGCTGTTTCAGCAGTTCAGATATCTATTTACGCCAAGCATTAACATTTCTTTTGGGTGATACAATCAAAAATTGACTGATTTAAGTATTTGCACCAAAGCCCAGAATGTAATAAGGACATATTAAGATCTGATTCTTTATAAGAGCTTTGAAGGATACTGGACTTATCTGATGTGCCTTTCATGGAGTGGTTGGGTTTCTGCTGGGATTTTTTTTTTCTTTCTAAACCACTGTGATTTGATTGCTAGTGGTGACTGAAGATGTATGTGGAGACGCACAGTTTTATGCCAGATTTGAACTGACATACTGTCCAACAAGCCCGAGGTTGCTATGTCATAATATGTCATCTTAGTCATGTTAGTTTTGTAAATAAATTCAGTCTTTTTGCAGCAACGTCTACCATATGCTGTGATTATAAAGCACAGTCAAGGGTTCTGGATCTGTTCAAATACAGGAAAAAAGACCACACCTGGGCCCACCAACAACATATCTGCAGTGAAAACGGGTGGAAAAAATTCATTCTTTCAAGCACAATGTCTGACTTCCAGCTCTGTCTTGTAATCAGTCACTGTGACAAGCAAATCACATTCAGTCACTCATCAGAGTCTGGTACAACAACTCAACCGGAGACCAGGAGATGGTCGAACAGATATATTTCTGGAATCAGTATTTCATTACTAACTCCTGCTGTCTTTGAGGGAGAAAAAGTTCTCTCAGGTGAGTGGCTGAGTGGAGGAGATACTAATGGGTCCTGACAAGGCCTGTGGGCTGCTCCTCTGAGTCCGCCTCTGGGAAGACAATCTTATCACATTTCACTGACTGTAATTAACTGGCCCTTAGAACTGGAATGGCATTGGTTGTAATTTTTGGGCTACGTATTTGAAACTGCGATGTTCCTGAGGCAGCAGAAAGTCGCTGTAAAGTCTTTACTTTATCAAGTTTCCATGTCTAATTGATCAAAGCTGTTAAACTGTTCCCGTTATTGGTAAATGAATATTTGTGGCACAATTAACTCTGATATTGAGTGCAGTTGAGTGCGGTAATCTTTTCTTTTTAATATGAATCATTTGTCACCGAGCCCCCAAGTAAAAATCATCAAGTTCAGTCAATCGACTGTTACATTTTCACTTTTTTAATCTATTCCCTCAGAGATGCTGCCCTCACAGTCACAAAAAAGAAAGCTGAGACTATGTAGTTTGAAAGTATCCCTCAAAAGGCCTTCAAGATGCAAGGTTTGGATCATCATGTGAGCAATCTTTTTCAGCTCATTGTAGGGCTGGGCGATATGGCCTAAAAAAAAAATCTCCGATTTTTTCAGAAAAAATCCCGATTCACGATTTAAATCGATTTTTTTCACCCCCTACCTAAAATCAATTTGTAGATGACAAAGAAATTGTTCAAAACAAGTTTCAGTTTTATTTTGTTTAAATTTTCCCTTCTGAAGTTTCAGTTACATAAACAAGCCAAAAAAAAAGAGATGGCAAGCCCTGCCTGCCATTGTGAACAGTGACAATGTAACTTTTCAGTAATCTAGTTTCGAAATGACACAAAAAATAAGTAAAACATAGTATTATAAGACCCCTTTTTTGAGGTTGACAAAATAAAGTGCAAACAAAACTCTCAGTTACCTGAACATGTTTTGCATAATAAGGAGGTGCTTGTGTGGTAAACAAAAAGTATTTGGGTACTATTTTGATTCCCTGAATTATGTTAACTTAACTTAAACATCTGCATCAAATAAAATTAAAAATTTAATTTTAGGCTTCCATTCTAATTTACGAGGCAAGGCAACGTCATAAAAATATTTGCAGCCTGGTAGCACGTACCTGGGATCCAAAACTTTGAGCAGGTGAATAAACCCCGGCTTTTCCACGGTGTAAATGGGCACCATATCTCTTGCAATATACATCACGACTGCATCCGTGACAGCTTTCCACCGGGCTCCTTTCATATCATACGAGATACAGTTTGTCAACGTTTCCAAGACGGTAGGTTGTTTTTTGGTGGCGGTGCTTGGGCTGCCGCGGTCGTTTTTTTCGTAGGGAGCAACACCTCTCCAACTCGGCAGCATGCTTCTGTTTAAGGTGCTGCAGTAAATTGCTAGTACTGCTACCTTTGTAGCAACAGCCTTTTAAACAGACTTTGCAGCGAGGTGCTGTTTGTTCTGTGTCTGACGCCACGAACCCGAACCAATTCCAAATAACCGAGGATACGTTTCTTTTCTTCGGTGTAAGATCAGCACTGCTTGCTTGTTTGTGTACCTAGCGCGGGTGGGGAGGGGGGCGCGCGAGGGGGGCGCGCACTCCGCGCTCTCTGAACTACGGGAGCCCAGCAGGCAGGCGCTGGTGGCGGATGTTAATGAGAAAATCGATTTTCATTAAAACAAATCGACATTAAGTACAAATTCGAATTAATCGATTAAATCGATTTATCGCCCAGCCCTAGCTCATTGCTACTTTTACTATTTTTAGATTGTTACATTTTTAAGAAAGACAGGACCCTTTTCTAATCCCACTGAAGTAGTTTTCGTGTCTAACCCTGACAAGTACTGTTAAGTGCATACACAGAGTAGATTTTTAAGCAATACCAACCGGACAGCATACCCTCAGTACATCTCAATGGATGTGGACAGCAGTCTCCAAGGTAAAACACACCATCCCTCTTGCCCCTTACTGCAGACTTTGTAGCTGGAGTCATGTTATATTTCATGCATCTTTTGTCATACTTATGATATGGGTCCATTTAGTGTTGCAGTGCAATGTATTTTGAAATGGACAATTTTGCTGTAGCTGCTCCTCATTTGTATGAGGCTGATGTCAGTAATTTTCAGAGTTTTGGTTAGCACTGCATATCATTGGGTCCATTTGTCAAAATATGTTTCTAGGTCACATTTTTTTGTCAAATGGTGCTGCTTGTCCAGCATTTCCCACCCATAGACTGCAGATGGTTTACTCAGACAGATCAGTACAGATGGTAATAGGAGTGTGAAAAAAAAAAATCGATTTGGCAATATATTGCGATTTTCGGCCGCCCAATATAATATCGATTTTTCAGCTCCTAATATTCGATTTTTTTTAGGAAAATACTTAAATGTTCAAAAACACTAATAATAAACAATGAATAGGTTGTTTTGAATCAAATTGTTTTGACTCAATTTGTCTTCTGAATGATCAATATCATCTGATGAACATATACAGCAACTTGATTTTTCATCTCTACTTTTAATGTTGATTTTAACTGGATAAAATATCACAATATATCGTGATATCGTGGTAAAATCGTATTGTGACCCAACTATCTTGATACATGTCGTATTGCGAGGTCCTTGCCAATACTCACTCCTAGATGGTAACTCATTAGATTATTCTTTTTTTTTTGCCTGGACCACTTTGTACCTCTTGTTGCTTGCAATTTTTTTTGAAGTGAACTAAAATAGTTTTTTATTTTAATCTTCTGAAGCTACCTAAAGACAGTATCCTAGTGTCAGTTGCAGAGTGACTAAAACTTCTGTTTTGGACTGCCTTTGTGTTCTCTGAAGTTATGCCATGCTAAGTTACCCCGTGGATGGATATGGATCACAGTGGAAACTAGAACCCAAATCAAATTCATGACCAAGACGTGAATGATCACAAGTGTTTAAATTTGGCAGGTTTGATATAGTCACAGCTTATAGGGAGGGATCTGCTGATATTATAAATAATTCTTGTTGATCTTAGAGAAATGCTAAATGAAACATCTTGTATCTTTAAGTATCACATGCACAACATGGCAAATGTAGTGTTTCAAATTACTTCTGTTTTTTTTTTTTTTAACAAATATGATTTCTTCTTTCTAAGTTCTCTCTAGTATAATCTGAAAAGTCACTACCAGTGGATACTTTTAATGTGCATTCTGATGAATTGCTGATGGTCTTTGGGTGGACATTTTCAGTTTTAGAGAGCTAGGAGACTGTCCTTGCAAAAATTTTGGAAAACTCAGTTGATAGCTGTCCACTCAAGTGTCTTTGAACAGTTGAGTTTTTCCAGCTCTGTGGTGACACTGAGCTAAAGTGCAGTTACCAAGTTACCACTCCAGTGATATTAGGTGTGTTTCCCCTGGGGGTGTTTTCAAGTGTTTTGTAAAAGAGCCTGGAAATACATAAAAATAAATTTATATAAAATACATTGAATTCATATGCAACTTTTAAAACAAGAATATCCACAAAGTATTATGTATATAGGCCTACTGGTACTTTGAAGACAACACAGCAAGTTGAAACAAAGGTCATTTATAACATGCTGTTTTTATGGGCAAATAAAGGCAGCATCTGTCTTACCTGCAATGCCACATTCAAACGTATTGAATAATTTTAAAGTGTTGTTTCATTTACAGATGCAAACAGACAGAAACTCAAGTGAGAAGCCATGAGATCTGCGAGGCCGAGTGACAGGCAGTTGCTATAATGTTCAGTCGAGTCTCCTAGATGGAGAGTTAAATGAGACGGGACAGGCTCTCAGGGACTGATTAGACCAGCCAGAGTCACTGGCTGAGTGTGTCATGACAGAGAGACTGAAGTGTTATGGGAAGTTGATTTGTGGACCAGTGAAACCCAAGTGCAAGGTTTTCAGAGAACATTTAAATGTGGATTTATAATGTGAGGTTAACAAGTAACTGTGAGAAAAGTGTGAATAATGCAGTTGTTTGTAGCTCCACGTCTAAATGAAGAACAATACAGGGAAACCTTGGTCTTTTAAACAAACAAGAGGGTTGAGGTTTTTTTTGTTTTTGTTTGTTTTTGATTTTTTTGTTTAATCAATATTTTCTTTTATGGAAATATTTTGACGTTGAAACAATTTTTTTTTTTGGTTTTTACCCAAGCATATTCAGACCTACAGGTAAGCAGTGAATGACGCAGACTCAACTTTAAATTGGGTATTCACACCCAAATTGGAGCTAAAGAATCTCGCCTGAATATGTACAGCTCTGTTTCTCAAAAAGCAGTCTGCCTAATGTGGTAGATGGACTTTTGTCATTAGTGTTTGTTGGTGATGTGACTAAAAACAGAAGCAGATTGATGCATTTGCTTAGATTCAGCCAAACACAGTGAAGTTGACTGGATGACAGATGGACAATGACACCAAACATGCTGTGAACGCAGCCAGGGACTTTTTTTTTTGAAGATAAAGACCTGGAATTTTCTTCAGTAGCCAATTCAGTCAGCCAGTCAGCTAATCTCCATTCGAGCGAGCTCCAATTCACCTTCTGTAGGCAAAACTGAACGAGGAAAGACTCCTAAACATAAACAAAAGATTGACTCTAGTAAGTGGGCAAGTGTATTGAAATTGTCAGCCACGGTCATTAACAGAAGCTCCCCTCGTTGATTTGAGGTCTTGATGGATGCCAGGTTTCTAATTTCATGGTCAAAGTAGTGGGTGGTGGTGATGGTCAAAGTGGCTTATTCAAAGTAAACCTACTGAACCCAAATTGCGATCATGATTTTATATTGCAGGATTGTATTTATTCAGCAGTTCATTGGTGGAAAGCAACTTGATGATTTAATAATAGTAAAAATAGAAAATAAAATCCAGTCAATTAAAAACCAAGAATATTTCAATTACTGTCACGAGTCAAATTAAAAACTCTTTCTTCTCTTTCCCTACTGAGAGCTGAGACTTGTGAGTCCTTATCTTTTGGCTGGAGAGTGAAGAGAAGAGTATCACTGGCCAGAGATAACACCTTCCTTCCTTGGCTGAAGCAACTGTAATCCACTGTGGTGAAAAATGTAGAACAATACCAAGTCCTGTTTTCTACCGAGACACAGCATTCTTCGCCTCAGAGGGATCAGAAGAGATCTTCAGAAAATCCAATTCTTAGAATCTACAAAGTGAGGGGCTGTGGGTTAGTTCCTTACACTCCGGAGTCCAAAGTCCACTCTTCTGGGGCAAACCCTGAACGAACTTCACTTTTGCAAAGCTACAGCTGATTTTTTAGGGGGCTTTTTCACTCTGTTTCACCTTTCTTTCAACTTTGGGTCTGATCTCTTTGCTCCACACACCCCTGTCCAGCACCTTTGATACTTTCCCGGCGAAGTGTTCATGTCTTTGGTTAACACCAAGTTACTTTCTGTTTTCCACAACACTCAACTCACTTGGCTTTCCTCGACTAACACTTAATCTCACTTAACCTCAATGCACGAATTGTTGGTTTAAACATTCATTACTTGTTTATAAAAAAGAAAAAAAAATCATTGCCTCATGACATTTCCATCATTCACGCGCCCATTACCTTTCAATCAATACTGCTCATACACATTGTGCATCTGAATCGTTACATAGTCACACAATTAAATACTCATTTCAGAACTCTGGATTTAGGGCCCGATCGTACACCTCCCGCTAGCCGCTACCTGTAAATTGCGGATTTAGGAACCTCCGCTAACCGCTGATGCAATTTACTGCTCCCTAAAGCCGCTACCCACGTTGCAGTCTCCCTTACTCACATTGTAGGCATGGCAATGGGCGTGTCATTTGCGCTTTCTGCAAACTTGGTATCTTGCGATCGCGGGTTTAGGATAGCGGGTAGCAGGTGGTCAGACCACCCGCTACCCACTACCTGCAACCCGCGATCACAAGATACCGAGTTTGTGATCGGCATGTCGGCGCGTAAAAGAGGGCGTCCAAATGGCATAAATGTGCGTCCACCTGGTCACATGTGGACGTGCACAAACGCCTCTACCTCTCGATTATGCATCACTGTATTACTTGCATATGTTTTTATTCTCTTAAGAGCATAGGATGTCTGGTCAGCAGTTGTGGTGGGGGGGAGTCACGGCCAGACATGTCAATCTGTACAGCTGTGGCATGATCTCATTCAGATGTTTGCTATGGAGGAAACAAGGAGATCACAGAACATTGTTTTGGACTTTCTTGTACTGTGCGCATATCCCTCTGACCCTCTCCTTGCGCTCGGAGCACCCAAGATGCGCTCAGTGGCAAGGCAAGGCAAGTTTATTTGTAGAGCACAATTTGTTCACATTGCAATTCAAAGTACTTTACTGATGCATAAAATCACAAGAAGGCAAATAGAATCATTCCATACAAGCATAAAAATAATCATTAATAAATTAAATTAAAAATTAATAAAAAAATGTATTAATTAATTAAAAATGAAGAGTGCAGATACAATCATTTCAGTTGTCATATGCACATCTAAACAAAACTGTTTTCAGCCTGGATTTGAACATTGTCAGAGTTCAGGTCTGTCTCACATCTTCTGGAAGACTGTTCCAGATTTTAGGAGCATAAAACTGAAATGCAGCTTCACCTTGCTTTGTCCTGACTGTGGGCACCAGCAGTAGACCACTACCTGAGGTTCTCAGAGTCCGGGTTGGTTCATATGGCTCTAACATGTCAGAGATGGACTTTGGGACTAGACCATGAAGAGACTTGTACACAAGTAGAGCTGTTTTAAAGTCTATTCTCTGAGTGACAGGAAGCCAGTGCAGAGACCTCAGGACTGGACTAATATGGTCGTATTTCCTGGTTCTAGTCAGGACTCGTACAGCAGCGTTCTGGATGTACTGCAGCTGTTTTACAGTTTGTTTAGAGAGCCCAGTGAGCAGGCCATTACAGTAGTCTAATTTGGTGGGGACAAACACATGGATTAGTCTTTCTAAATCTGGTTTAGACACTATTACTTTGATTCTGGCAATGTTTTTTAGATGGTAAAAAGCTGCTGATGTTATTGCTTTAATGTGGCTGTTAAAGTTCAAGTCTGAATCCAATATTACCCCTAAATTTCTGACCTGATTTTTTGGTTCTAGAGAGAGAGTCTCAAGGTGACTGATAACACTTTCTTTGTTTCTGTGGGTCACAAACAATGATTTCAGTTTTGTCTGAGTTTAGCTGGAGAAAGTTGTTTTGCATCCACACACTGATCTGTTCGACGCAGTGACACAATAAATCTACAGGCCCATGTTCTCCTGCTGTCAGTGACACATAGATCTCAGTATCATCTGCATGGTTGTGGTAGGACACATTAAAGCTGCGTATTAGCTGGCCTAATGGAAGCATGTACAGATTAAACAACAGGGGTCCCAGGATTGACCCCTGGGGAACCCCACAGCTCATGGCCATTTGGTCTGAGACACAGTAACCAATTTCAACAAAGTATCTCCTGTCCCTGAGATAGGACCTGAACCAGTTTAAAGCATTTTCAGAGATTCCCACCCAGTCTTCTGATCTCTGTAATAAGATTGCATGGTCAACTGTATCAAAGGCAGCGCTGAGGTCCGGCAGAACTAAGACTGAGACTTTGTCTGCGTCTGTGTTCAGGCGAATATCGTTTGTCACCTTGATCAGGGCTGTCTCAGTACTGTGGTGGGGCCTGAAGCCTGATTGAAAACTATCAAAAACATTGTTGGACAGGAGAAAGACAGTAAGCTGTTGATATACCACTTTTTCTAGGACTTTGCCAAGGAATGGCAGGTTTGATATGGGCTGATAGTTCTTCAGTACTGTGGCATCAAGACTGCTCTTCTTTAGACGAGGCTTAATGACAGCAATTTTTAAGGCCTCTGGGAATTTTCCAGTCTGAAGTGAGATGTTAGGTTATTCAATGAGCTGTGGTAACAAACTGCTCAGCACAGACTGTAGAAATTGAGTGGGCAACTCATCAAGGCAGCACGTTGATGGACTCAGACTGCAGATGATCTCTTTGACTGTTTTGTCAGTTACAGGTGAGAAATGTGTCAGCTCTAGGTGTCTAGTGTGCAGAAGAGTAATTGTTTTTGTTGTGGAAATTATTGAATTTTTAATACCTTGAACTCTGTCATTAAAGAATATTGCAAACTCATTACACTTTGACGTAGAAATGAGTTCTAAGGGCAGTGAAAGTGGAGGGTTTGTTAATCTGTTTACTGTAGCAAATGGGACATGGGAGTTGTTACTGTAGTTTTTGATGATTTCAGAAAAATAACTCTCCCTTGTTCTACGCAATGTTTGGTTAAACACACAACTTTCCTTTGTAAATCTCATAATGGATCTGGAGCTTTGACTTGCGCCATTTCCGTCCAGCTCTCCGGCACTCCCTTTTCTGTGCCCTGACTTCTCTTCCCCATGGCGCCTTTTGCCTACTTTTAGCCATTCTAAACCTTTACAGGATCAATGGTATCCAAAACCTTTAAAACAGTTGATGTGTAAGAATTCAACAGATCATCAACATTAGAACACGGGGTATTTTCAAACCAAATAATTTCCATAAACTGTGCCCCTGTGCTGTCATTTATGAGTCTTCTCTGAACAACCGCAGACCCAACTGCTAGTTTGGGTGAGACTGACAGGTCAAAGAAAACACAAAAATGATCAGATAAAGCAACATCGACAATATTGACGTTTGAAATAGCAACACCCTTTGAGATAAGCAGATCTAAAGTGTGGCCCTTTCTGTGGGTGAGCTCAGTCACATGCTGAGTTAGACCAAACATTTCAATGACAGCAGTAAGTTATTTTGCTTGTTTGTCATGGGTTACATCTACATGCACATTCAAGTCCCCTCTTATGACCAAACAGTCAAAGTCAGTGCACACAACTGAAAGTAGTTCAAAAAAATCATCAATAAAACAATTCTGTGGTGGTTTGTAAATGGCGATATAAAGAATGGAAGATTGTTTAATCTCCATTTTGAATGACACATATTCAAATGATGAAAAAACCCCAAATGATAACTTGCGTGTGAGTATATTGTCCCTGAATATGGCACAAACACCCCCACCCCTCTGGTTTTCTCGTGTTTCAGACATAAAGGTGAAGTTAGATGGACTAGATTCAATCAGGACTGCATTGGCTGTGTTAGAAGGTAGATGTCATCATACCTGTTCCTCTGGCTCAATGCTCATCCAATGATCCATTCTGCAGTATTTTAAAAAGCACATCAGCTGCGCCAAGATGCACAGCCGCTCCCAGTGGCTGTGCGTCTTGCGATCCGGATCTGATCGAGAACGCGGATTTTATCGCAATCTGTAAATCACTATATGGGAGAACGAGCTGCCCATGAGACCTGCTCTGATCTGGATGAAAATGCTCCATAGCGGTTTGCGGGTAGCGGCTTTAGGGAAGCGGAAGATTGCTAATAGCGGGTAGTGCAACCTGCGCTCAAAGGCAATGGCTACTGACGCAATGATTGGTTAAACAGGTGGAATGCCCTAACCACTCCCATGCTTAATATATGCATAATATAGCGGTTAGCGCAGGTAAGATTGCGGGTTTAGGGAGGTGGAAGATTGTTTTTTGCGGGGGAATGCCCCTCCCACTACCTGCTATCCCTTAATAGCGGCTTTAGGAGGTTTGGCGGAAGATCAGGCCCTTAAAGTATTAGTTTCATATTTTGCCAAAGACACATTGATTGTTTACATTACTACTGTAGAATAACAACTGCAAAAATGTAATTTATTCAAGTCATCTTCTTTGTCGTTCATGTTGAATTCTTCCTTCTATTTGAGTAGAAAATACTTTGTCTTGGTTTTGAATAGCGAAAGCGACTCGGCCACTTCTCCAGCACTTCAAATCATCAGTTATTGTTGGCTAATAAATCACAATCTAGTACAAAAAATTAAAAACATAAAAGGTTATGGTGGAAAAATTCAGTCCTACATTTTGTTCCATTCTAGCTCCAACAGAGTTTCTCTCACTCTATTCCATGCTCATTACCTTCATTATTCATAACTGCTCAGTTAGCAGACAGAAGCTCAAATTAAGAACTTTATTCTCTGATGGGAAATTAAGGCTATTACGGACTCATAACCCATTTATTGCAATTAAATATTGGCAGGGGGTCGCAGTCTTGATTAAGACTAATAAATCAAAGTTTCTACTGTACGTACCAACATTTAAGCCTGACCCTTAAACATATTTTAAACCTACCTACTGTAGTCTCTATGACACTGTCAGGCACTCCTTGATTGTGCGCTCAGATATTTAAGAGTGCTAAAGAAAGGGTGAAATGACCTCTTACTTTCACTTTTAAGTCAGAAAATGAAATATATATTTTTCTCAGTATTTCAGAAAAGCAAACTCATTCACTAGTTTGCTATTCTCTTTGAGGAGTTGTGCCATTTAACCCCCCCCACCCCCCAAAAAAACATTAAATGGGATAACAGATATATGAAATCAATGTTGACTTGAATTCTAAATAGTAAAAGTAGATTGGAATTTTGGAAAAATAATATTCTGTTTAGCCCAAAAGTCTATAACCTGTGTGAACTCTGCAAGCATCTCTAAAATTCCCTGATTGGAAAAAAAAAAATAATATTAGAAAATATGTCAATTACACAACTTAACAGTTTGAGATGGATGGTATGGATGGATAATTAGATAATTTATTCATTCAAACAGGAAATTCACATCGATGGGAAACTCACAAATAGTATAAAGCGGAACCACAAAATACCAAGTGGTCATGCACATGGACTCAGACGCCATGAATTCTGCTTCCTCACCGCTGATCGACACTGGGCTACACCGGATGTTCTTGAGATCTTCCAGAAGGAATTTGTAAAGGGCATCTGTCATTTGAGCTCTGGTTGTCCTTTCATCCACTGAGACTCAGTATAAGTGGCTCAAAAATCAATGTATGGATTAAACTGATGAGGATAATTCCTTATCTAAGCCTCTAAGTCTGAATGAACGCTATGACAAGAACACTATGACATGAACACTATGACAAGCAATTGCTAAACATTTGCATTAATGGTGTTAATGCACAGTGCCAGATGATTGGCAGGTTCAAAGTGATCAAAATCATCTACTACATTTTGGCGTGAACCACTTACAGGAGAAAAATGTTTTCATTTTACTTTTTCCTGAGTTACTTGTGCCATCCATTTTATTACCTGCATGTTTTATTTAGAGAAGTCCCATTAAATACTTAAGTTATTTGTATATGGTCATTATATTACCATTCCTAATTCAGAGAGATACATTATAGGAACTCCCAGAAATTGTAAAGTAATCAACAGGATTGGGGAAAAAGCAACAGCTAGAAAATGTACTTGAGCTAAAATCAAATATAAGAAGCTATATTACTTCTCTATTGTAAAATTGTGTTTTAAAGATGTTTTATTAGTTTCCCTGGCAGCATTATATTCCCCCCTTTGGTGGTACTAGTGTATGTTGAATCAGTGGTATTCCACACATCCTCAGTGTGACAGCAGAACAAGGGAGCAGCAGTGTTTTAAATGTTGTTTTTTTTTCTTTTTAAGTCTGTGACTTTGGAAATGTTTTTGAAAAAAGTTTTGCTTTGTCAGGAGAACCATATGTTTTTCTTTATTTGTCAACAGTTAACAGTCATCAGCTTTGTGAGGTGGAGTCATTGTTTGCATTCATAAGCTGTTGTTCTGTATAATGGCACTGCTCATGGTGGCAGCTCGCTTCAGTAGGTCTACTGAGCTTTAATAGCTTTGTTGAAAAACTCAAAAATGTGCACAACAGCTTTTTCATTGATTCCATTGGTTTTTGGACTATTTTTTTAAATTGTGATTTGGATGCTGTTATGCTTGAGGGATTTCTTTGGTTACTTTTTCATTTTTTATCACCTGTTATGATGAGTAACCACAGCGACGAGAGAGTTGTTTTACAAACAGGAGTAGGTGATTGAAAATTCAAGGAGCCAAATTATATCTAGACTGAGGTCCCAAATCCCCCATGAGTTGAAGAGGATGTCGTGGATGCAGAGCAAGAACAAAGTGAAGAGAGAGAAAGAAGAAGTTTAAACCAGTTCTTCCCTCCATCATAAGGGGAAAGGGAAATGTGAGATCTCTTGCAAATAAGATGAACGAGCTTAAAGTGCTGACCAGGACAAATTTAGAATTTTGGCAATGTAGTCCTATGTGTTTTCACCGAGACGTGTCTGCAGGAGCATTTCCCAGACTGCAGCATCTTTTTACCTGGCTTTCAGATGATACGAGCAGACAGAAATTTGAAGAAGAGCAGAAAAAATAAGGGTAGCAGAATTGCAGTGGAACAACAGATGGTGTGATCCAGCACATCCGACTATAAAACATTGTTTCTGCAGCTGAGCGAGTTATTGTCATGGCAGTTGACATCCCCCATCACCTGGAGCTGTCGCTGTGTGTGATGTCATCAGCTCTGCTGTTGCTAAGCTACAGACACAACAACCTAGCCCGACCCATTCCTGTCTATAGCTGGTGATTTCAGCCACATCTCCCTCAGCCACATTTCCAACATTTCAACGGTTTGTCAACTGCTCCGCCAGAGAAAATAAAACATTGAATTTGTTTTAGGCGAATGTCAGAGATGCATACAGCCCCTCTCTCCAACCTGCTCTGGGAAAGGCAGATCACAATCTGGTCTTTCTCTCCTCCACCTACAAACCAATTGTTCAAGACCGTTACAGCCAAAACTATCTAAAGTGAATCATTGAAGTGAATCATGACAACTCCTGCAACAATTAATTTCTCTTTGGGGATTAATGAAGTATTTTTGAATTCAGTTCAGTTCATTTCAATTTAACTAGCTGTATGTGGTCAGATTGGTTATAATCATTTCTCAATTTCATAAAGGAATTCCTGATAAACTAGGTCCACTCTTGTGCGTGATATGGCATGAGGGCATGTCTGCCTACGATCAGGTATTGAACTGTAACACTTGATATTTCTGTGTCTTTGCAGAGTGAGCTGCCTGTGAGATCCTGAGAGCACAAGTCTTCCAATGGGAGACAAAATGGCATCTAACAACACCCTCCGCAGCTACTCCATCATCCCATGTTTCATCTTTGTGGAGGTGAGAGGCTGTGTGATAACTTTCAGTATGAAGTATAAAATCTATGCATATATGAATGAAATTTGGTCTGGGTTAATGGAATTTTCATGAGAAGTTTGCATGCTGAATACCTGGCAAAAGACATGTATAGTTTCGTGAGGGTTGTTGCAGTGGTTAAGGTAAGAGTATGAAGCTGGAGAATGTATTCTTTCAGTGAA
Source organism: Hirundichthys speculiger (assembly GCA_018398805.1). Taxonomy (NCBI): domain Eukaryota; kingdom Metazoa; phylum Chordata; class Actinopteri; order Beloniformes; family Exocoetidae; genus Hirundichthys; species Hirundichthys speculiger. Next base: position 188,647 of record JAGFBZ010002434.1, on the reverse strand, counting down.
GCATCCTCACAAGGTTAGAGAAAAAAACTTATGTGATGAGTTAATTTAAGTGTGAGCAAATGACCTCTCTTGGTAAATTATACACAGCTAACCGGAGCATAATGTGTTAGAATGAGTGAAGTGAGGAGTGTGTAAGAGCTCTGCAGCTCCTCCATATTTAATTACAATGTCGGCTGAAAGTCCTTAATCAAAGAGACGTCTCAGGATGCTTGGTATTCTTCTCCTCTACCACTCTTTATGTGTTAAGGCTGCTATACACTGTGTGGTTTTAGCCAATTTATAAGACAACTACAAACTGCACTATGTCCCTGGCAAGTAAAGCGCCTGGTTATGACACTATGTAACACAGACTTTAGAATAAACATATTTGCCGAATCGGCGTAGGCGTATCAAACAAGCACATCATAATCGTAAAGTACCAAAGTAAACATCAGTGCGTCCACATGGTGCAGTAGCCTACCAACAACAGCATCAGATACAACGGAGAAAGAGGAGGAAATATGTGAAAGACACTTCTTTTCCTTGATTTAATTTCTTTTCTTTTCAAAACGCATGAACACCACTATGGCAAGAAGTAACTTTTAAGCCATTGGCACATTAGCACATCAGCAGCAACCTGAGGTGGTGGCACGCTGATGGTGTGATGATGCTGCGTTTGGAGCCTGATTTACGCTCTGGTTTATGTCTGTTGTAGCCACAATTTAATTAATATTCAATCGCACAGTGTAACATGCAGTAAATTAATTATCTACCAATTTCACATCATGCAATGTGGCCTGCATTAATCTTATAAGACTGCAAAAATGGTACAATGTGAACCTGGTACAACGACACCCTACAGAGAAGAGTGTTTTGCTGCCACAACTATGGTTTATGTCACTATGATGTTAAATTAATTTCAAAAGGAACTGTTTTCTTAACATACCATGACTGCATTGCATACGTGTCCACATACTGTACATATGCAACTGTATTGCATGCGAGCAGACCACTTTCAACCTTGGCAGAGATGTCAATACGGATCAGTCGTGCTTGGGCACGATTCGGCTTGACAACTGTAAACGCTAATGTATAGCTCCCTCTCGAAAACTCCGTAAGCCAGAGTTTCAAAGTTGCATACTAACGATTTTGCAAAGAATGGAAAATCTTGCAGGGTCACCAAGAACTAAATTATGCATTTATTGGCTGCTGACACTAATTATGTCATGGAATGACAGAATTTGAATGATACAAGGCTAAAGATTTGTAATAATTAACATGTTTCATTTTGTTCTAATGCCAAGATGCAAAAAAAATTGTCGTTCAAATGCTGCTTTATACCTAATGACTGAAATCAGAGGAGCACACCTCAGCTCCAAACAATGATTTTCATGATCTTCTTCCAAATGTGGAAATTTGTCTGTGGCCTTGAAATCACCTTTGAAATAGTTCATTGTCAGATCAGCATAAGAAGACAGGCATTGCTGATTTCAACAGACTTTTCATTTGTTTGGCAAAAAAGGTTTAAAATTACTTGCCTTAAACAAATTGTAGTTGGGAACATTAATAATTATTTTAATTTTCATCCTAAAAGAATGGGTTATCTTGTCGTTTTTATTCAAAGTTAATGCTTTGACTGCTGTCTACATTCATAAACAGCGAGAGGCGATTCAGCAGTTTCCTGTTACTGATAAAACTCCACCAGGACTTGGCTACACTAAGGTTTTATTGGAGAGGGAATATATCGAGAGGGCTCAGACTAATCAAACAGACTTAATTGGAACATCATAACAAGATTTTGCCATTGCGATAACGGGTTATGTGTCATCTTGGATTTCATCGTCAGGTTTAATGGGTTTGTTTCTTTTTTAATAAAAAAATACAGTATGTGCTTACAACATTAGTGTGTCACAAAACCCCATAAGCATTAAGATAATTTGCTCAGCTTTGGGCTGAAAGGGACATAATATTGATATTGATCAGTTTCTAAAAAGCCACACAAAACAATCAGTGTCATAAATATGGAGCTGCATAAACTGCGCGCTGCCAGCTAGACAGTTCCAAGATTGTAGTGGGAGATCTAAGATAAGATGAGATAAGATATTCCTTTATTTGTCCCACAATGGGAGAAATTTACATTGTTACAGCAGCAAGTGGAAATAGCAATAAAAAAGAAAATGGACAACAATAAAATAAGATAAAAACAATAATAAAAACCAAACAATAACCACAATAGGGGGGGGGGGGTTGCTGAGAGCGGTGCTGATTGTACAGTCTCACAGCAGCATGGAGGAAGGACCTGCGATATCGCTCCTTCACACACCTGGGGTGAAGGAGTCTATCGCCTGAAGGAAGCTCTCCAGTGCTGTAAGGGTGTCCTTCAGAGGATGAGAGACACTGTCCATCAGAGAGGACATCTTAGTCCTCATTCTCCTCTCTCCCACCACTTCCACCGGGTCGAGGGGGCATCCCAGGACGGAGCTGGCCTTCTTAATGATTTTATTCAGTCTCTTTCTCTTCACCACTGAGATGCTGCTTCCCCAGCAAACCACCCCATAGAAGATGGCTGATGCCTGCCACAGTGTCATTAAAGGTCTTTAGCAGTGCTCCCTGCACTCCAAAAGACCTCAGTCTCCTGAGCAGGTAGAGTCTGCTCTGGCCCTTCTTATAAAGTGCAGTGGTGTTATTTGTCCAGTCCAGTTTATTGTTCAGGTGAACACCCAGGTACTTGTAAGATGTCACTATCTCAATGTCCTTTCCCTGGATGTTCACTGGTGTTGGAGGGGTGTGTCCTCGCCTGCGGAAATCCACCACCAGCTCTTTGGTCTTCCCCGCGTTGATCTGGAGGTGGTTCCTCATAGAGATGCGCGGATGAACCGTGCACCCGCGGGCGGAGCGGATAATCCGCATATCGGGCGGATGACTCGTCAAAAAATAATATTTTAATAAATTCGGGCGGGTTGCGGTTGAAGCACTCAAATAATAATAATAAGAAAAAATATTTTACATATTATTAAAAAGGATGGCGGGTCGGTTCGGTTTTGAAAATTGGTGAAAAAACGTTCCTGCAAATGGATAGCGGGCGGATAGAGATTTTAAGAAGCGGTTGCGGGTTAAAATATACGTCATCCGCGCATCTCTAGTTCCTCAGGCACCAGTCTACAAAGTCCTGCATCAGTTCTCTGTACTCTCCGTCGTCCCCATCTGTGATGAGACCGACGACGGCAGAGTCATCAGAGAACTTCTGCAGGTGACAGGTGGGTGTGTTATATGTGAAGTCTGCAGTGTAGAGGGTGAAGAGGAACGGAGCCAGGACCGTTCCCTGGGGGGCCCCCGTACTGAGCCAGGACCGTTCCCTGGGGGGCCCCCGTACTGCAGACGGGGTGTCAGATGCACAGCCCTCAGACCTCAGGTACCGTGGACGGTTAGTGAGGTAGTCCAGAATCCAGGATGTGAGGTGCTGGTCTACTCCTGTGTGGTCCAGCTTGTCCTTCAGGAGCACAGGTTGAATTTGTGTTGAAAGCACTAGAGAAATCAAAAAACATGATCCTCACAGTGCTGCCAGGCTTCTCCAGGTGAGAAAGAGCTCTGTGCAGGAGGAAGATGACAGCATCATCCACCCCGATGCTGCGCTGGTAGGCAAACTGCAGTGGGTCCATGGATGGACCCACCAGGAGGTGAAGATGGACAAGGACCAGCCTCTCCAGGGTCTTCATCAGGTGGGATGTTAATGCCACCAACCTGTAGCTGCTGAGGTCCTTATGGGTTGGGGGGTCTTGGGCACCGGTACCTAGCAGGATGTTTTCCACAGATGTGGTACTCTTCCCAGCTTCAGGCTGCAGAAACCAAACAAAATGAAGCAGAACAGAACAGTGTCCACTGAGCCTTTGGTGGCGTATTTACAGAGCAACAAACATCCAGTATGAATATTTATAATTCCACTTTGAGTTTAATATGTGTTTTATAATTTTGCTATGGTAATAAAGATGTATATCGAGGTCTAAGCCTTTTTATGTGGAATGGCAAATACCACATAACTACTGGTGGAAAAGCGAAAATTATAATGACTTGTTCGATTCAACCCAGATTATTCTAATTGAAAATATAAAAACTATTACCATATTATATTACAATTAACCATCTGGACATAAAAACAGCTTTACAATCTATCAAAATGTAATTAAATTTGCTTTTAAATTAAATTAAAAGCAAAAAGCATAATATATTTCCCACTATACTGCTAATGATGTAAATATAGGAATGGCAGCATAACACTAAAATTCTTGTCTTTTGGAGGCAGCTGCACTTCAGTTAAAAGTTCAGTGAGTCATTACAACGCAGTTCAAAAGGCCATTAGAAAAAAAAGAGACCAAAAAAAGAGACTTTTCAAAGCCTCGTTTAAGAGGAGAAAAAATGATGGAAGAAAAAACTAAGAAACTGAAACATTAAAAATGGACATGAAGGGGTCCTTCTGGACAGTTTGCTCTTGAAAAAAGAGACATTTGAGCATCATTTAACAGACATAGGCATATTTTTGTCCCAAATTAGGGCAAATCTGGGTCCATAAAACCACTACATATTGACTGTACAGTACACAATCTGACATGCATTTGGTGAAAGTGTGTAAAACTGCTGCAGCTGTGCTGACACAACTTGATTAGCTGATGCATGGATTGAAGCGGGAAAAGATCAAAATTCCCCAACCTTTGACGGAAAACTATGATGCATGGAACCCACAATTCAGTTTCACTACACTTGATGTCATCCTGTTCAAAGTCTGTGGAGACCCGCGCTGGCGATGCTGACGACGCTGACGACGCTTCCAACATGTACGTGTGAGCAGAGGGTTACTCTCAGACTGTTAGCAAATACAAACTATTTTACCTTCTTTTCTTTTTTTTTGTTTGCCTTTTTTTCCCCCCACCATTCAGTTTGGTGGGTGCTGCTGTGAAAAAAAACAGGATCCTAGAAGTGTAGTACTGGAGGTGCAGCTTTCAGGTCTGCAATCTTCATGCTGCTTCATACTTCCAGCTGCAACTTCATCGTTGTGAAACCTGGAGAGAAAAATGGATGACTGTAAAGTCAGTAAAAGTTTACTGTTACTCAACCTTTATCAGCTCCAGCTCAAATAAGATTTGCTTTGTTTGCTCCTTTTGCCGTCTTGTAGGCATGTAAAGAAAATAAACAAAAGGAAGCTCAATACTGCTGTTTACATCTCTGCAGTGAGAAATCATACCGCCATCTAGTGTTTGGTGGTGTAATTACAAAGCAAAGCACAAAAACAAACAAGCACAGAATATTGCAGAATATTTCTACTTTTTTCCTGGTCTCGATGTATGCAAGTACCTGCCGCTTTCTGGAAAGGTGAAAATTTAGGTAACCCTTTTTTTTTCCACCTCCCAGGTAGACAAAAAGGACTGAAAAAATAGAGAGAGCTTTTGTGTGTAAGGGACATCCCCCCATTCAGTAACATCAGAGACGTTCGGGTCATGTCTTACATGCTTGACACCATTACTGGGGAAAAAAACTGAGCAGACACATTTATCTGCATGAATTTTTTTTTTTAAACTCGCTCTTAATAACTTCAATGTTGAACTGCGGAGATCTAGAAGTTAGATGACTTCTGAGTTTCTGAACAGATGATGAAATCAGGCGCTGCATCATGGTCAGATTTTAGAGACAGATGAAACAGTTGAATGAACGTGGATACTCTCAAGTTGCATTTATAAAGGTCAGGCAATGAGCAAATTAAAATGATTAAGGAAGAAGTCCACCAAGTTCTCAACAACATTTTTCTTGTTGTTTTGTCTTGACTGGCACACAGTGTATGTCACAGATTACGTCACATATCACAGACATCGTTGAGTCACACTTTCATTTCCAGAATGCTGGTTTATGTTTGTAAGGACATGTGTTGGCAGAGTTTTTAGGCCTTGCTTGATCCAGTATGTGAAAGCCAACGCGGTAAAAACGTCTTTCAGTAAATATTACAGGATGTCAATATGCCAGCGGCTGTAGATGCCCACTATGATGTAGGTTCTGTTCATAAACTATTGCCATGTTGAAGCTTAAATCGTGCTTTATTCCACTGATGACTTAAATATCCACATAAGCTGATTAATTAGTTGCTACTTTAGTTGTGAGATTCAACTCCAGTACTCGTTACTCTTACATTTTCTTTTCTTTTTATTTTACTTAAGGTCCATTAAGTGCTGTTTTTAATCCTTTCGCGATAGTTGACTAAATTGTTCACACTATAATGTACTTTTTCTGCACCAGTTTTATTCACATTGTTGGTGGTCATTTATGTGGGTAATTTGTTAGAAATCCAAATTGCTATGAAGACATGTTTTATGTGATTACAATAATGTTTCACTCCATCATCAATCATTCAGTCATTAATAAACCTGAATATCAGTGCTGTAATTGATGTTTTCAATTTGTGCTGTAATACCCTTCTGTGATTTATAATTTTGTTCATGCTTAGAAAAAATGTAATCATAATCTGAGTACTAAAAAAGAAAGATCACACATTGTGGTAGAGATTAGACCGAGCTCTCCTGAGAGAGACACTAAAAGCACTCTGAGAAATAAGCTTTCTTTAATTTTCACTCTCTGCTTTCATCCCCTCTCCTTCGACTTTTTTTTCTTTTTAATCAGGCAGTTCTCAGAGGCATCTTCGGGATCTTTCTATATAGTTCTACACATCCCTGCTTTTTAATTCTTTTTTAAGATGTCTCTGTTTCCACAGCCTTATTTCTCTTTAGCCTTTCCCTTCACTCTTTAGAGCTTCGTTTTGCTCCTCGCTCTTTTCCTGCTCACTTGTTTCATCCGTTTTTTTGTTTTTTTCTTTCTCTTACTCATCCCGCCTGTCACGAACAGAGTAAGGCAGAAGGACACTGCTGTCACGTGACTGAAGGAAGGCACTGGGATTGGGGCAGCTGGGGTGTGGAGCTCAGTGCCAGAGGCAGTGTGAGAGGGAAGATGTTTATCCATGGTGATTTGTTTACTTAGATGTATAACTTGTTGCTTTTCTTCAAATGTTACTGAACATCAAGATTGTCATTTGTTGCTTCCATTTGCCATTACAGTTACAGTGCAGAGAAAAACAGGACAGGAAAAGATAAAAAAAAAGGCTTTAAAATAAGAGTGGGATGAGAGAACTGGGATATCGTGCAAAAAGAGCCCTAGACACAAAGAGTGAGATGAGAAAGATGAGTTGGAGAGAAAGAGTAGAGCAAAATGAGAGGGAAGGAAGCGGATTATTGCCTATATGAAATGAATGAAAGGCAGAACTAGAAGCAAGCTGTGAAGACTGAGGAGAAAACGGAAGTACCCTATCCCCGTAGATCTGTGCGTTATATAAGGCTCAGAGCTACAGGCGTTCGTTAATTCAAAAAGGATGAGCAAGACTTTTCAGGTTTCGTGTACAAGACGAAAAACCAGGCTACCTTTACTTTTCCAAACCTTTACAAGCAACATCTGCAGTATTCAACTAGTCATGAAATGAAAAAACAAAAAAACAAAACAGAAAACAGGAAATGAATCAATCTCATGAGTATCATGTGAGGAGATGTCAGAATGTCCTTTTATCTTGCATTTCTCTTGCTGCATGTATTAATTCTTCAGGCTGTCATTTCAAAAACAAAAATCTTTTTATTTTTTGTTTGTCTTTTCCTTGACTGCACTGATGCAATATGACTTGTGCATGAGATTTTCTCACATTAGGCTTTTATCTGAGGAAGCACATTATAAATTTAGTTGTTGAACAGCGCGCAGGCTAATTAAAGCTGCTACTTTTGTTTTATGCAGTTCAGACAGGAAAAGCATCACTCAGCTCTGACTGTTGGTGAGAATTTCTTTTTTTTTTTTTTTTTTAATCGCAGCTGAAGGGACTCATTTGAGTTTATCGAAGAGAAGCCAGTTCATGGAAAACAGAATCTTAGGGCCCCATGATTTACAAAGCTCCTGCTTGTTTTCACTGCTTGGTGTACATCAATTGGTCAACTCCTGGGACACGGTGTCAGTGACATCACCAGGAACTTGTGACAGTGATAGCTGTTTGCATCATTCCTTCAAATGTAGTTTCTGAATATTCCTGAGCTTTTGATTCCATCTCATAATGTGGATGATATGGATCATCCACAGATTCTTTTTCTTTATTTGGCTGGGTTTGGTTGCCTGGGTCGTCATGTCTGGATTTGTGGTAAACATGTCTATAAGTCTTTACCCCCAGGTTGGTGTGGAACATGCTTTTTGGTGAAAACTCCCACCTCATGTTGGTGTTTCTGATAAATCCCCTCACCATCACACACTAGTTGTCCTCATTATTACCCCACAACCCGTGTCTCAAAGCGTGATATCTCCAGTCACATTGACTGCATTTCGGAGGGGGCGAGGTTCTTTGGGGGCCTTGTCCCAATCTGGCTCATCATGTTGATGATTCAGCTTTGGACCTGGAAAACCTAATTGATGAAGGTTTCCAGGCCGCTGTGTAATGTTGCAATGCAAAATCGAATCTCCTTCGGATCATTTATTGGCAGCTCAAGGTGGTGTTTGTCATATTATTGATGATACATATTACACTTACCTTCTGGACATCAGTGACATGTTTGACTTCTAATCAGGTCATCTCACAGAGGAATGAGCGCTATTAACTGCACTGTATTATGTTATCAACTGTACTAGCTGAAGTTCATCTGTATTAAAAAAAAAAAAGTCAAGAATGAGTAGCTAAGGTTGACAACAGAGTTGTAATCTGACTTTTATAGCTCAACAGGCCTGGCAAAGATGTCTGTTTCTGTCAGTGTTATCTTCCAGTATGCTGACAGTACATGGCAGTGAATCGAAGATCTGGGCACTTTGTGCTGGATTTATATAACAGCTTCCTGGTTTTCATGGTGTGAGGAAGGAGCTAAACAGCAGCTCCGACTTTAAAGAAATGATAGCTGAGTGAAAAAGAGAGGAAAAAAAGGGAAACATATGGAGAACTGAAGTGATGGATTTAATCAGGTTTGGTTATGAAAATTAATGTGTGTGTAAAGTCAATAGAAGTGCATAGTAAAGATAAGCTAAATCACGGTTTTCTTACAAGTGTCTGCTAATGTCAGATATGTCAGGTATTTGATTTGTATTAATAAGTACAAGGACAGTCTAAGTTAAAGTTAATTATTGATTTAATAGTGAGGAACATGTAAACACTTGATTGTCTTTACTCTCTGAGCATGTAGATTTATTTCTAACCCTTGCTCCAAATCTGATACCTGTCCTGGATAAACTCGCCAATGGCAGCAACACATTTCAAAAAAGTTGGGAGAGGGCAATGTTTGCCATTCCTTAGCATCTTCCTCATCTTTTAACAACTGTCTATAAACATCTGGGAAGTGAGGAGACCAGTTGTTGGAGTTTTAGCTGAGGGCATGAGCATAACCGCACAATTGTACAGTGCCTTGCGAAAATATTACCTGTCATCTTATTCCCCCTAGAAAGAGCCAGGTGCCAGCAACACAAACCTGTAGATGCATCGGGATGGCGCGGTTCCCACATGTTGGTCTGTTTCACACTGGACCCAGTTCAGCACATAGATCCAAGAGCACTGCTCTAGAGAATCTAAATGCGCACATCAGTCAGTCATCAAATATCCAGTTTACTGACTGGATACTTGAAACTTTTTTAACAGATAAAAAACTGAAAAGTGAGGCGTTTCTGGACCGTGTTCACATGTGGGTTCTTCTTTGCATGATACACCTTTAAGTTGCATTTGTGGACTACACAGTGAACTGTGTTCACAGACAGATTTCTGGAAGTGTTCCTGAGCTCGTGCAGTAATGTCCAGTAAAGAATCATGCCTGTTTTTAATGCAGTGCTGCCTGAGGAGTTAAAGATCAAACAAATCCAATTTGGCCTTCTGCCTTGCCCCCTGCGCACAGACTCTCCTCCCTGATTCTCTGAATCTTTTGATGATATTATGTACTTTAGATTTTAGGATTTTCAAAGTCTTGGCAATTGTGGTGTTACTGATCTGTTGCCAGTTAACCTAGTTTGTTGTCAAATGCTCCTCCATTTGTTTTTGATGTGCTCCAATGACTTTTTGAGCCTTTTGTTTGCCCCTGTTCCAACTCTTTTGAGATGTGTTGCTGCCATCAAAGTCAAAATAATATTTTCCATGAAATGGTAAGATGTCTCAGTTTCAACATCAGATATGTTCTTTATGTTCCATCGGGAATAACACATAGGTTTATGAGATTTCCCGATCATTGCATTCTGTTTTCTTATTTATGTTTTATACAGTGTCCTACCTTTTCTGGCCTTATTTTGCCGATTGATTGTGACTGAACTGTGTCAATTACGCACAGGCAGTAAGCATCATTTTCAAAATAAAATACCATCGAGCAGCCTCAGACTTGTAGTAGACATTATGTTAACCTGTCAATATTATACAATACATCGGGTTTTAGAACAGATTTGAACCATGTATGAGGAAGGGCTGAGTTTAGAAGCCAAAAAGGTTATTTCATTTGACTAACCCTAACGCTTTTTAAATGTATAATTCTAGAAAGATCAAGACATGGAGAGAAAGTCAGCGAAGCATTGAATGAACAGACATCTGTGCTATTCTCACTTGATCTCAAAACCTTTGGGCAAACTCACAATCTCGTGAGGCAGTGCTTGCTAGTTCTTAGCTTTTCATTTGCTTCCTGTGGCACCTTAGCTCGGAGCAAAAACCCCTGCAACACCAAACCAAAGTTTTCGCTGTCTGTCTGATCAAGGCTTCAGGGTGTGAGTTACAGACATCAGGTGAAAGGGTACACGGACTTTATTATGTCAAAGGGGAAGATGGAGAAATCACAGCAGCAAACTCTGGAGTTTGAAAAATTGAATAATCCCCCAAAGAAAGCAGAAAGCCTATAGTAATAAAGAACCAAATATCATTGTCCATCATGACTATCCTCTGTCACTTACTGAAAATAGAAAAGAAAAGAACCAAAAAGATTTGAACACTTGGAGTTGCGGTAAAGTTAAATGAAGGCCTGCCATGCCAGAGGAGTGTGAACAACGCTCTGATGACTGTCATCTGATAGTCATTCAAGGTTAATTGCAAATATATAAAATTAAATCTGAATAAATATTGGTAATGGATTGGTACTCAGTATTAGTACTGGTACTGCTGGAGTTTGTGAATGATGCTAAAGATATAGCTTTAACCATCCCAAAGGTGGGGCACATCCTCTCAGGCTCACCAGTTTATGGCAGCACACTCAAACAAAGCAATGTAATAAAACTTGATTAAAAGCCTGTAACCATGCATCAAAATGACATTAGCAGATAGGGTCAGCAAGAATAATTGGACTGCCTGCTTTTGATGTGTCCTTTACAGTCAAACAAACAGTTATTATAGTTGGGCTACAGAGTATAAAACTCCTTTCAGACATGAATGCACCTTTGAAAATTAAGTACTTGCAGAGCTAAACACAGATGAGCTGAGTTATGGGGGCAAAGAGTGATGAGGAGATAACTCATCATCCATCACCTGATTTGCAGCATATGGAACATGACTGCTTGTGTTGTGTATGTCAGGGCAATATTTCAGGTGCTAGTGTTTCCAGTGTTCTGTAGCACCCTCATTTATAAAAAAAAAAAAAAAAAAAGAAAAAAGAGGAACATCGTTCAGATTAGAGATCACTCACAGAGTTAAGGAAATGTTTCAGTGGCAACATCTGCTAAACTGGGCACTCTGTGATTTAACATCTTATATTGTGCATTTTATGCAGTCTTTACGTCACATTTTACCTCTGCCTGTAGATAGTCCTCACCAGAAATGTCCGCCAGATTTGTGGGTAGAAGGTGAATTTCACCCTCCAATGTAATAGAGAAATGGCATGCTGCAGTAACTTTGTATAACCATTTTATGACAGCCAGTCCTGTTAGTCTGCCCTTCATGTGGCTAATGCAGCGTGAAGCTGGCAGAGGACTGAATATAATGGAGCCAGCAGTTATGCTTTATGCTGAGAAAAGGACATTTGTCCAGGTGTAGACCTGTCAGAGAAAAGCCAGTTCAACAAACAGTCACTGAAACTGGGAACAGTCTCCAGGGGTGAGACTGCAACACTAATTTCTTCTAGTTTTTCCTCTTATGAGGCTGTTTTAGTAATTTGAAACAGCTTGGTGACACTTATCATGTCTAATAGTTCACAGGTTGCTTCAGGCCCTGTCTGATTTATTGTGCAGAGAACTAGAACAAGTTGAGTACAACAAATTAACAAGATAAGAAGATTCACTTTAGAGTATTCATGTTTTAAAGAGATCCAGAAGTCGGTTTGTAATTAAGAAGAATATGCAGGAAACAGTTCAGAACTATCTTGAGGGTGTCTTGATCTTATTAAAGCATTTGTATACTTTGTATCAGATCTTTCTTTTTTTTTCTGCTTTTTTTCATTTAAAGAAAGTTCAAGGTCACAGTGAGTGATTTCATTGTAATTTTGCACATCTCCCAGGAATTATTCTTCCCAAGCCTTTTTGCCTGCATTTCCATATAAACCTGGCATTCGTTATGTGATCCTGCAGGGTATTACATGGTATTTCTGCAAGCAGGAGAATTTACATATATTCAGAGGAAACCTTTGAATAATGCTCTATCCGATTACCCTGCTGGAGCTTGTTTGTGGAAGAACGCAAAATTATGAAATGCATCTTGCATTTATTTGTGGTCAAGCAGCTTTAGGAGAGAGGATTTCTGTTCATTTAGTTTGCTTGTTGCTGGCAGTTATGGATATAATTGTGATGCAGTTCTGTGTGGTGTGCAGCCCGGTATTACAGTTCTTCACAGCAGTAGTTCTTTAAGCATCTGAGTTGTGTAAAATTATTCTTGCACAGCATGGTGTATTTGTAACAATAGGAAAAGGAAAGAAAAAAAAGTTACTGACTAGCTAAGAGCTTACATAGAAATAAATGAAGCATTCATGAATACAAAGGCACGCACACCTAAACACATTTATAAAGCCATCTGTCGCAGTACAGAGAACAGGAGAGAAATGCCAACACTGCTCTCCTGTTCTCTGTTTATGCCGTTGCTTTCTTGACTTCGTTGTCTGAACTCTGCCGGCCATACTGTCCAGTCTGACTAACACACTGAAGATTACAAAAACAACCTTTTTTTTTTCCAGTTAAAGATTGAAAAGTATACATGGTTTTTGGGCGCTTCCGGTGGGGCAGTGGTTAGGGCCCACATTTACAGAGGCTACAGTCCTCAATGGGTCACGGGTCACGGGTTCAACTCCCGGCCTGTGTGACCCTTTGCTGCATGTCCTCCCTGTTCTCTCTCTGCCCCCCTTCCTGTCTATCTTCACTGTTAATGAAGGCCACTAGTGCCAAAAAAAAATCTAAAAAAAAAGAAGAAATGTATACATGGTTGTTTTTCAGTAAAGCAGTAAGTATCATTTGCTTTACTTTTGTTTTATTGTCTAATGCAAATGCATGAGTATATATGTGTGTGTGTTGTGTGTGTGTGAATTGGTACTAGAAGGAAATGAGCTCATTGTTCCTCTCATTTTACTGCCATTTCATTTGTGTCTGCTGCTTATTGTTGCCACATAGAACACTGTTCACACCTGCTATTTTCCACTGCAGCATTTGCAGCATTATTTATGAACATTGTTCGGTGTTTTTAATAACTCCGGGCGGCGTTTGTAGATCTTGCTCAAAACAGCATGCATAAATTCCGTTTGTAGCAGCGTTCATAAACGCCCTTCAGCCTTGCAAGGAGCGTTCACAAACAGAATGTTACCTACAACTGCTTTTATAAAGTTGTCTGGTGATATTAAAACATAATTTTTCAGGTAAAAACAGGACTCTGATCTGAGTGGATCATACTGTCTCTCTGTACTGCAGTCTTTCTATGGAACAGGAAACACTAGCAGCAGGTTAAACTGATAAAGCAGAAGGGACTTTTAAAGTGCATTATGATATTGCTTTGTGGATGTTGAAAAGTCAATCAAAACAATATTTTTCCTCTCCTAACCCATCACTCATTAGTCTGGAAGCTGTTGTTTTTTTGCATTGTGATTGAAGGCTATTTTGAAATTCTACTTGGGCGACATGGCCATTCAGATGCATCTGTGAAAATCCTGTTGGAATCCAGGAACCTAAGTAGCAAAAATGGTATTCACTGGGTTGTAGTAGTGGTCTAAACTAGTCGTTACACCTGCATTTGGGGTTTTTGCAAGATATGTAAACTTAGTTTTAAAGCAACTATGCAAACTCCCACCTCTGATTCAGGAGTGCAAGGGAAGGCCTAAACGGGGAAGAATATCATCAAGCTGAACCTCACTAGAAATACCGGGCTATGTTCCTGTTAATTCGGCAAGGAAAAGATCAATACTGACTGTGAGACGAGTGGTGGTCTCGCCTACTTTGCCTGGAATAGCATAGTAGGCGAGACCACCACTAGAAATGGCCTCGCTCATTAGTGCTGGGCGATATGGAAAAAAATCATATATCACGATATGTATCGTCATATTGCCCAGCACTATCGCTCATGGTGGCAGCTTGCTGCAGTATCTCTGTCAATTTTTGCTAGCCTTTGCTTTTCAACTAAATCTTCATTGATTACATTGGTTTTTGAACTATTTTCCATCATGGTTTGGATGCTGTGCTGCTTGAAGGGTTTTTCTTGGTTACTTTTTAAATTTTTACCACCTTTTGATGTGTAACCATAGCAACGAGAGAGTTGTTTACAAGGGTAGCAACTGATCGAGATATCAAGAACCCAAATGATATCCAGACTGGGACCCCAAATCCTGATGAGTTAAAGAGGAGACACCGTGGATACAGAGCAAGAGAAAAGTGGAGCGAGAAAAAGAGGAGGTTTAATCCAGTTCTTCCCTCTTTCATAATGGGAACGTCAGATCTCTCACTAATAAGACACATGCTTGAATTGCTGAAGTGGAAAAATCAAAAATTTCAGCAATGCAGTTTGTGTTTCACTGAGAAGTGGCTGCAGGAGCATATTCTCAACTCCAGTATAACTCTGCCCGGTGATACAGGCGGGTAGATTATGAAGAGGAGTGGAAAAAGTTAGGGTGGTGAAATTGAAGTGGAACAATAGGTGGTGTAATCCAGGACATGCTACTGTAAAACATCGTTTCTGCACCTCAGATGTTTTTACTGAGAGAGTTCACCAGTGTTATTGTAGTGCCAGTTTACATCCCAGCATCAGCTACAGACACAACAACCCAGCGCATTTCTGACGAGAGGCTGGTGATTTCAACCACACCTCTCTTTCTGGCACATTTCCGACATTTGCTTGCCAACAACAGATGGTGTAATCCAGGACATGCTAATGTGAAACATAATTTCTGCAGCCTGGGTATTAACTCTCAGCTGTGAGTTTCCGTACTTATTATTTACTGAGAGTTCACCAGTAGTGGCAGTTTACATCCTACCATCAGCTGGTGCAGACGGTGCATGTGACGTCATCAGCTCTGCCGTTACCAACCTACAGACACAACAAGCCAGCACATTCATGTCTATAACTGGTGTTATAATCACATCTCTCTCTCTGCCACATTTCCAAAATTTCAAGACTTGTCAACTGCTCCACCTGAGAATATAAAACATTAGATATGTTTTATGCAAACGTCAGAGATACATACAGCTTCTCTGCACAACCTGCTCTGACCAAGGCAGATCACAATCCGGTTTATCTCTCCTCATCCTACAAACCCATCATCCAGAGCCATCTTGTGACCAAAAGGACTGTGAGCAAGCAGGTGATTACAAGAAGCTAAAGAAACTCTGCAGATGTTTTGAGGCTACTGACTGGGATTTACACTGTGAGCCACTTGGAGATGACATCAATGCTATGAGTGTGTGACTGACGTTATCAACTACTGTGTGGACAACACCATCCACACAAGAACAGTGAGGTGTTTCCACAGTAACAAACCTTGGATCACCAGTGGCTTGGAAAGTTCAGGAAGGGAGACAGTGAATTATTGAGGTCAGAACAAAAACAACTGAAACATAAGATTAGAGACAGCAAGGAGGTGTATAGGGGAAAGTTGGGTAACAAGCTCCAGCAGAACGACATCAGAGATGAAGAAAGAAGATCAAAAAGATGAAAGTCTGGATAGGACCAATGAAATGAACTCATTCTTCAACAAGTTCAGTTCAGAAACAAGCTGAGCTTCCTCCTCTCCTGCCCCCAGCCAGACAGAGCTTCTTCCCTCCCTTGACCCACAGCTTCCCTGCCACATCTCAGCCAATTCATCTTCCACCTCAGTTCGTGGATCTTGCTGTTGCTCCATCATTAACTCTAATTACATCAGGAGATGCTGGGGGCCCCCTTCCCCTTACCTGTCTGTCTCTAGCAGTCAGGTGAAGAAACAGCTGCAGAGACTGAACCAGAACAAGGCTGCAGGTCCAGATGGTGTCAGCCCCAGAGTTCTGTAACTCTTTAACCTCATCCTGAGCCAGGAGAAGGTTGCTGTAGAAGATATCCTGCCTTCTTCCATTACCCAAAAATCTTCTTGTAATAACTAGAATTGTTGCCCTAATATCCCACATCATGAATGTCCTGAAGAGACTTTTATTGGTCCCCTTATATTTATTTATTTTATATACAGGTATTTATACAGGTCCTGGAAAGTGCTTGTTTGCTTATAATCAAATAAGCACCTTCCAGGACCCACTGCAGTTTGCTCACTGACGTGGGGATGGAGTTGAAGACGCCATTACACACATGCTTCAACAAATCCACTGTCATCTGGACAAAGAAGGCAGCACTAAGGATCATGTTCTTCAATTTCTCCAGTGCATTTAACACATTCCAGCCTGCTTTTCTATCAAAGAAACTCTGGAGGGCACAGATGGATGCCTCCACAACCACCTGGATCACTGACTACCTGACAGACAGACCACAGTTTGTGAGACTGAATGGATGTCTGTTTGACCAGGTCGTCAGCAATACAGGAGCACCACAGGGGACTGTACTCTCACCATTCCTCTTCACTCTGTACACCTCAGACTAGCAGTGCCAGTCAGAGTCCTGCCATCTTCAGAAATACTCAGATGACTCTGCAAGTGTGGGGTGTATCAGTGTACTGAGTACAGAGAACTGGTGGACCACTTTGTGGCATGGTGTGGTAACAACCATCTTATCTTCAGTGTGAACAGGACAAAGGAGATGGTTGTGGATTTTTAGGAGGACCAGGAACAAGTCAAACAGTATTTCAATCATGGGAGAAGATGTGGAGGTTGTGGAGGAGTATAAATACGTCGGTTTTCACCTGTACAACAGACGCAGCACTGATGCTGTTTATAAGAAGGGACAGAGCAGACGTTACTTCTTAAGAAAATGTAGGTCCTTCAGTGTTTTCAGCAAGATGTTGCATATCTTTCCATAAGTCTGTTGTGGAGACTTAATCCTATCTGCAGTCATCTGTTGGAGGAGCAGTATCCCAGCCAGTGACTAAAAGAAACTGAACAAACTGATAAAAAGGCTGGCTCTGTTTTGGGGACTGTTCTGGAGCCTCTGGAGCTGATTATGCAAAGGAGGATACTTCATAAAATGAGGAACATCATGGACAATCCTGAACATCTTCTACAAAACACATTGATTCAGCAGAGTGTCTTCAGTTAGAGGCGTCTTCAGATCTGCTGCAACACAGACCACTACAGGAGATCCTTCCTGTCCACGGCAATAACCATTTATAATTAATCTTTGAAGAGACCTAAATCACGACAATTAGTGAAACAATTTAATTTCCTTTCCAGGGATCAATCAAGTATTTTTGAACTGAACTGAATTGAACAAATAGCTGGACAAGTAATTGGTGCAAGACAAAAACAAATGGAGGAGCATTTGACAACTAATTAGATGGCAACAGATCATGAGTGGGTATAAAAGAAGCATTTCAGAGAGGCAGAGCCTCTTGGATGTAAAGATAGGAAAAATTTGGGAAACAATATCTAAAAATGTTCCTGAACATAAAAGTATCAAGACTTTGAAGACCCCACCATCTACAGTATAATATCGTCAAACAATTCAGAGAATGAGGAGGAATGCCTGTGTGTGGATGTGTATGATCTTTGGGCCCTCAGTTAGGACGGTATTAAAAACGGGCATGATTCTCTACTGGACATCACTGCATGGGCTTGGGAACACTTCTAGAAATCACTCTGTCAACACGGTTCTGTCCACAAATGTATCTTAAAGCTGTATCGTGGAAAAAAGAAGCCATGTGTGAGCATGGCCCAGAAATCCGATTGTCTTCTCTGGATCAAAGTTCATCTTAATTGGTCTGAGGTAAAACGGAAAACTGTTTTATGGTCCAAAATAACCAAAATTTGAAATTGCTTTTGGAAACCATGGACACTATGTCCTAAAGGCTAAGTAGGAAAGACAATCCAGCTTGTTATCAGTGGAGAGTTCAAAACCTGACATCAGTCTGAACATGAATAACCCAAACGGACCTGCTGCTAATGTCCCATATGCATGCTTTATTATACGTGAATAGTTTGAGCTATTCGTGCTTGTATTGTTCAGTTATTCTGGAGAAATACAGTGCCTATAGAAAGTCATCATACCCTGGCAAAATCTTTACCTTTAGTCACATTACACCCTGGAAATTAAAATAAATTCAATCTAACATTTTTGAGCTGTATGTACACAATATAACCCTCCTCATCAAAGTGAAAATAAAATTTTGAAGCATTTTGGACAATTATTAAAAAATAATTAGTGAAATACCTGGTTTGGTTAAGTGATCAGCCCCTTAGAGTATACCATTATAAAGTTGCTCAGGTGCTACCAATCAACCTTCAGATCAAACATCAGGCTAATTGCCCCCCACCTGGCATCAATTATCCTAGTTTTGATGACTTCAGGATAAAACCAGCTGTTTCTTGACGATTCCACTACTAGTAGTGCATGGTACTGCAAAGAACTCACCATGGTTGGAAAAGTGCTTTCAAAAGACCTCCGTGATAAAGTTGTGAAAAGGCACAAGTTAGGTGAAGGCTACAAAAAGATTTCAAAGGCTTTAGCTATCCCTCTGAGTACCATTCAGAGCATCATTAAGACGTGGAAAACGTATGGCACCACCAACACCTTGCCTAGATCAGGCCGTCCATCCAAACTGGATGACCGAGCCAGGAGGAAACTGATCAGAGAAGCTACCAAGAGGCCAAAGGCAACTTTGAAGGACTTACAAGTCTTTATGGCTGGGACTGGTCTGTCTGTGCATGTGACAACAATCTCACAAGTTTTACACAAAGCTGGTCTGTATGGCAGGGTGGCAAGAAAGAAGCCTTTTCTGAAAAAGTCCCACACTCAGGCTCGTTTGTGCTACGCAAAAACACACCTGGATGATTCTGCTGCCATGTGGAAAAAGATTTTATGGTCAGATGAGACCAAGATTGAACTTTTTGGACTGAACTCGAAGCGCTATGTTTGGCGAAAACCAAACACAGCACACCATCCAAAACACACCATACCTACTGTGAAGCATGGTGGTGGCAACATTATGTTGTGGGGCTGTTTCTCTTCAGCTGGGACTGGGCAATTGGTCAGGATTGAAGGGAAAATGGATGCTGCCAAGTACACCCAAATTCTTGAGGAAAACCTGCGTCCCTCTGCTAGACAGCTGAAGATGGGCAGGTCATTCACCTTCCAACATGACAACGATCCTAAACATACCGCTAAAAGAACAATGCAGTGGCTTAAGGATAGGAAGGTGAATGTCCTTGAGTGGCCAAGTCAGAGCCCTGACTTAAATCCAATAGAAAATCTGTGGATGGACTTGAAGAGAGCAGTCCATCGCCGCTCACCGCGGAATCTGACTGAACTTGAACAATTCTGCAAGGAAGAATGGGCAAATATTCCCCAATCTAGGTGTGCAAAGCTGGTAGAGACATATCCAAAGAGATTGATGGCTGTAATTAAAGCAAAAGGTGGCTCTACGAAGTATTAAATCAGGGGACTGATGACTTTTCCAACCCTGTTATTTTAGTTTTTCATTTTTTATAAATTTTCAGAACTGTCTCAGTTTTTTCATTAGTTTGATGTTGTAAGGCTAAATTTGTAAAATAAAGCTGGAAAAAGTTTTTTTTTAATGGGTTATGATTTCAGGTTATATGACAAATAAAGTAACAATTTCAGAGGGGTATGATGATTTTCTATAGGCACTGTATACACAATATCAGGTTGTTTTTGTGCTGTGACCAGTAGGTATTATACTTGAGCTTCAGGTTTGGTTCAACAAAGGCAACAGCTTTCAGATTGTGCTTTTAAAAAAATTTGAATTAGCTTGCCTTCATATGTTCCGTCATAGTTGATGAAAAAAACTACCTCCACACTGAGGCTGCGTACACACAGAAATGTTTTATATTTTAATGCTGTTTTTCATCTGATTAATGTTAGGAAATATATATATTTTTTTACCAATAATTAAGAAAGTTCATGTTCCTTTGCTGCTATCAACACATCAGTCAACGGTGAGATTTGCATTGTATTTTTTCAGACCTGATTCTGATTTCTTGACAGTGAAACAGGGACACCTGGTGTTGGATGCAGGTGTTACAAGAATCACCTTAACCACTAAAAATAGAACCAACACGCTTCTGCACATATGTTGGTCCAATTCTAAAGATATGTCAGGTTTTCCAAAAACAAAGTTGAAAGGACAAATTGATATAGGAGATATCTATGTACAATAGTCTTAGTTATCCTTGCTTGCTTGTGCCAATGGTGCAGTGCCTTAGTAAATAAACTGAAAATGAATTTTGGCATTACCAACCATGATATAATACAGTGCCATCTGGCTTCATGCCTGCTGACTAAGATGCCCTCTTACCTCCACTTCCTGTTCCCCTTAAAGAGCCTTTGATGGCTTTAAAATATGAAAACCTCTCATCACTTCTGTTTAATATCAAACCCTGCAGGCTTCCTCGATTGGTGGCAGCAGTAACACGTTAGTGGGTGCACATGATTTTCAGAAACCTAGTTAAAAGCCTTGCTACGCAATGGGGTTCATCTTCTATCCCTGTGTGGGTTTATTACCACTGACTAAAGATGCTATATATAAACAATATATATAAATATGAAGAATGCCTGCAGCTGAGTCGAGAAAAAAACAGCAAAAGGAGGCCAGAGACAAAAGATGATGTTAGTGGGATAAAAGGATGAGGGGGTGAGGGAGGGAGGTGGTAAGTGATGGTGGTGGTGTTGCTGAGATGTGCAGAGTTGGCATGTGACAGGAAAAGGAGAGCGAGGGAGAGAGATCTGATTTTAGAGGATTTATGTGGTTCCTTTGAATCAAGATCTGTTACTCATTACAGCTGAGAGAGGAGCATTGGGATGTTTAGGAATCAGTTTCAAAGCAACTCTTAAAGAAATCCTCTTTTAAACTGGAAGCTGAATCAGGACAGCCTACGGTGCAGTGGATGTGCAGCTAACAACTCTCTCTTCCTCACTTTTCTTCCTCTCTTCTTCCATCTGGCCCCGGCATGTTTTTCTTCCAGCTCGTCATCATGTCCGGCACAGTGCTCCTGGCCTACTACATGGAGTGCACAGACCTGTTCAGTGTGCATGTGCAGGGCTTCTTCTGTAATGACGCTGAGCTGATGAAGCCGTACCCCGGCACGGAGGAGTCCAGCTTCATCCCACCCCTCGTCCTCTACTGCGTGGTGGCTGCTGCTCCCACAATTATAGTGAGTAAAAAACAATCTTGTGTATTTCATAGTTTTCTTTTCTTGGAGGGTTTATCAGATGTGGCATGCTCGTATTTACTTCTATCTTTCCTGACTCTATCTATTTCTTCAACGGCCATTTGCTACAAGTAAAATCATTGTCTCTGACAAAATAACATAATTTGTTGAAAAATAGTCAATTTAGAGATAAGGCTTGCTGGAAGAAAACATTATAAATTTTATAGTGACATCTTATAACAGAGTTTTTTTTCAGCAAAATGTCTGGAAATGAACACAGTTTGCCCGTTAATATTTCATTTGAAAATTTAAACATAAAGTTTTTTAAAGACTTTTATGACAGAAAATAATTCTTAAAGGTAGGGTATGCAATTCTACACAGTTTCTAACCTAAGACACGGTTTGTCACATTGAAAACCTAAAATGAGGGAAATTCATGTGATAATACATCATGAGTGATGGTTTAAGCTCCTTGGTTTAATCCCTTGTAAAAAACTTACTCTGTTAACATAATCTGGTTGGAAGAACAGGTTTTGTTCCACAAATGCTAAATTTCTCTCTGTCTCCTTCCTTTCATAAAGCTGAAAAGGGAACAATTTCATCAGGCAATCAATCTTATAATCACTATTTTGTAGATGTCTGAACAGTAACATGCACTTTTGTTGATTGAGGCTGCACAGGTTAGAATGGAGATGTTGATTTTATTTATTTATGTATTTTTATTGTAGATAATATTGATTTAGAAATCAATGTCCTTAATGATTTACAGCAATGATTTTTACTAGCATTCTGCTCTCACCTGTGAGTAAAGTTATTTTCCGTAGAATGGAGATGTTGATTTTATTTATTTATGTACTTTTAATGTAGATAATATTGAATTAGAAATCAATGTTCTTAATGATTTACAGCAATGATTTTTACTAGCATTCTGCTCTCACCTGTGAGTAAAGTTATTTTCCGTAGGACTGAATGTATTGATGGCACCAATAATTTCTGTCGAAGCTACTTGAATGATTTTTCCTTTGCGAGGGCAGCGTGAGTGACAGGTAGTATGGAGTAAAACAGATGACAATAACAATGTGCATGTAAAAGTCAGAATTAGTGCAAGTTGTGCATAAATCAAATAATTGTACATTAAAAAATATATGAATTCTCATATGAGTAAAATCATATATTAGATGTTTAATTTGTATTTTGTTTTGTATTTTGGTCTGAGAATGCAATTCAAATAGTTGTAACCTTAAAAGATTATAAATTCAGAGGACAGTTTTATAGTTATGGTTTCTTTATCATTAATACAAAAAGACAAGTGAGAAATCACTGTTGAAAATAGGACATGGGGTCACAGGCATCATCTATGGAGCAGAGGTCACATCAATTCCTCAAACTGCATGTGCGTTCTCAGGGCATAAAATCATGACTAAATGGTCGCCAAATGCGACCAAAATTTGATCATTTCGACCGTTTCTTTCTGCCTTGTCGCCAGTGGCGAGGGCCACAAAATCCACCATCAACTTAGGAAAAAAACATTTTTTTCTATGATTTCAGCACATTTGTCATGTGTCACCAAGGCAAACATATCTAAATAATTTAGAAATAAAGTTTATTTGGCGAAAAGTGGCCGTGTTTTGTTGCACATCGTCTGCTGGAAGTCATAACTACACATGCGCCCAACCCAGCGATTGACAGATGGACAAAACTGAAGACGGACGAATGCAAAAGCCTATCACTGAATCTACTCCACAGCAAGAATGCAAAAACCAACTCTGAATCTACTCCACAGCAAAATGGATCATTTTGGTAAATAATCTAATAAAAATACACAACAGAATAGTCAACAAGAAAGAAATTCTATTAGTTTTCATAGTAAGCATCATGGAAACAGAATAAAATGCGCTTTCATGCTTGTAGGGAAAGTCCCGTTTTTTACTCTTTCTTTCCCGTAAAAACTGTAAAAGAAGAGCAATATGAAATGAAAACAATGTGTGGAGTGAAAATCAAATGAAAATGTAAATACAAGCAATGTTTAATGAACAAAAAATGTGCAAATCCCTTCAAATATTTACTCTTCATATACACCCCTTTTGTGTTTTCATTTAGGCTATAATGAATGTTCACATTATGTCAATGTGGCTTTATGTACAGCTGCACTACTTCCTGAACTTCAGCCAGCTGCTTTGTTTCCTGTGTGCCATTAATTGACAAACTAATTAATCCAGGTGTGTCTGACCATTGCTGTGAGGTCAGACACACCTGGAATCATTAGTTTGTCCAATAATGGCACACAGGAAACAAAGCAGCTGACTGAAGTTGCTGAACATGCTGGGAGCGTCCATGATAATGTAAGCAGTCTACGGGAGCCTATGGGGTGCTGAAAAACACTGGCGACCAAAATTGCTGGCTGGCTACCAACTTCAAAAACCTGGTAGCCAGGGGCTACATAGCAAAAATTCTAATTTTATGCCCTGGTTCTAAATCAGCTGAACGAATACAGTGATCCCTTATTTTTTGTGGCAAATGGGGACCGGCGCGCCCCCGCGACAATCAAAATCTGCAATCTGGAGCCGGAGCCCCCCAAGCCTCAATAATGTGTTTAGAATATGTTTACAAACCCCAAAAAAGTAGCGAGGCACTGCAGCGAAACAAGACAAAGGCTCAACTGTGGTCTTTCTGTTACCTTCATAGGCTCTGGTCTCTGAACCGTAGTAAAGAACCCGCTGGTATTGTGCTATTTTTGGCTCGTAATTAGTGGCTTACACGCTAACAACAACAAAACAAAAAGTCCAGTTTTCTCTCCATGGAATGAGCACTTTATTCTGGCACTGCAGGAATTTGTAACATCACACAGGTTGTATTGTTCGATTACTGTTGGTTAACAGAGAATGTAAATCTATACACGCTGGGCTGCTGTTTATGTTCACTCCACTTTTCATCTAACCCCGTTTTCTTCTGCCGTCCCACGACACACACACTCCATTACCCATAAGGCCACATCATTACCCATAAGGCTACCTTCTTAAAGGGGCCAGGCTGGCTCACAACATTTCTTCGCTGTGAGAGAACGCGCAAAACATCCTGTGATGTTTCCGCGATTTTCTAAATTATATTATATATTTCTGAAAAAAATCCACGAAGCCTCGCTACTTTTTTGGGGGTTTTAAACATATTTTAAACACAATATTTAGTCTCGGGGGGCTCCGGCTCCTGATTGGGGATTTTGATTGTCGCGGGGGGGGCGCCGGTCCCCGTTAACCACGAAAAATAAGGGATCACTGTACCCTCTTTTCTATAGGTGATGCCTAAGACCCTGTGACATATTTTTGACAGCAATTTCTCATTTGTATATTTGTATTCATAATGAAGAAACCACAACTTTAAAATTGTATTTCATATTCATAATATTTTAAGGTTGTAACTATTTGATTCATATTCTCACAGACAAGAATACAAAACAAATTACAAATGAAATGTTTTATGTATGATTCTACTCATGAGAATTAATAAATATATTTAATTTATATATTTTTTTAATTTATGTACAACTTCAAATGAGCACCAATGCTAACTTGTGCACATGCATTGTTTTTGTCAGCTGTCTTACTTCATACAACCAGCCTGATGTGTTTGAGTTACCTATCTGAACTATGGTTTTATATTTAATTTTCAACTGCTTCCAAGTTTTCTGTTTTTTTTTTTTGTTTTTTTTGTCACCATCATTCTTTCACCTGCATGAAAAGTCAATCTTGGGTATAATGCACCTACATTCCACCACTTACGTCCACTTCCACCACTTATAATATGATGTCACATATGTCATCGTATATTAGTCATTATATATTTAAATTACACATTCACTGGATCTACAGTTTCTCCCACGCCAACTCTCTTTCCTTCGACGCTGCAGCCGTGCTACTTTCCCACAAATAGATGTGCTCAATTTCACTTAATACTTAAATATAAGCTCTGTTTCTAATGATGAAAAGTAGGAGGATCTCTTTCATTTTCTTGGTGCTGCTATGGTGAGTCACAGTAATGGAGCTCCACTGATTATGTCTTTTTATAATCACAGTAACTCAGAGTTAACAACCAACTCCAAACCCCAGATATAAAACCAGAAACTCTGAGTTTTTCATCTTAGGGTTTGTTTATTCTGAGTTAGTATTTTAGCTTAGAATTTGTTGAACCTCCCTTCTGAAGTAGACCAGTGGTATTCATACTCAGGTCTGGTTTTGTAAATTGGAAACAAACAGAGTAACGACAGACGGTGTGCTTCCTAAACCTGAACAAACTCTGGCTCTTGCTCTGGCCAATCAGTGTGAAGGTTCAATTATCAGGGTAAGAGCACAGTTTTGCTCAAAATATTGCAATCCACGCAACATCATGGGTGACATATCAGAGTTCAAAAGAGGACAAATTGTTGGTGCACGTCTTGCTGGCGCATCTGTGACCAAGACAGCAAGTCTTTGTGATGTATCAAGAGCCACTGTATCCAGGGTAATGTCAGCATACCACCTAGAAGGACGAACGACATCCAACAGGATTAACTGTGGACCCAGGAGGAAGCTGTCTGAAAGGGATGTTCAGGTGCTAACCTGGATTGTATCAAAAAAACATAAAACTACAGCTGCCCAAATCATGGCAGAATTAAATGTGCACCTTAACTCTCCTGTTTCCACCAGAACTGTCCGTCAGGAGCTCCACATGGTCAGTATAAATGGCCGAGCTGCTATAGCCAAACCTTTGGGCACTCGTGCCAGTGCCAAATATCTTGGGCTGTGGACAATGTGAAACATGTATTGTTCTCTGATGAGTCCACTTTTACTGTCTCCACATGTGGGAGAGTTAGAAGCCCCAAAGAAGCAGACCACCCAGACTGTTGCATGCCCAGAGTGCAGCATTGAGGTGGATGCCATATCATGGCATTCCCTTGGTCCCATACTTGTCCTAAATGGGCGCGTCACTGCCAGAGACTACCGAACCATTCTGGAGGACCATGTGCATCCAATGGTTCTAACATTGTATCCTGAAGGCGGTGCCATGTATCAGGATGACAATACACCAATACACACAGCAAGACTGGTGAAAGATTGGTTTGATGAACATGAAAGTAAAGTTGAATCTTTTCCCTTGGCCTGCACAGTCACCAGATCTGAACATTATTGAGCCACTTTGGGGTGTTTTGGAGGAGCGAATCACGAAACGTTTACCCAGGTCATCACGTAGTGACCTGGCCACTGTCCTGCTGGAAGAGTGGCTTCAAATCCCTCTGACCACTGTGCAGGACTTGTATATGTTATTCTCAAGACAAATTGACAATGTATTGGCCGCAAAAGGAGGCCCTGCACCATACTAACAAATTATTGTGCTCTAAAACCCCGTGTTTCAGTTTCATTGTCCATTATTAAGGAGTTGATATCATTAATTATTGAAATGAGCTTTTTAATAGCATCCTGCTCCCACTTGTGTGAGTAATGAAATTTTCCTTTAGGATTTCCCAGTGTGATTAGATGTATTGGTGCTCCTTTAATTGTTTTTTTTTTCTTTCTAGGGCAAAATGTTATTAAAGTGAGAAGGCTACAACTAAGCCTGCTATGCTCGAGTTATCATCTTGATTATGTTTTTTCTACTTCATCTTTAACTTCAAGGTTTTTTATCTGTTTGTTTTTCTTTTTTTCAAGCACGATTTCACCTGCCATTAAAAATTTAAATTATGCATTCACTTGCTCTGAAAATTCTCCCACATTAACTGTCTTTCCTTCAGCACTGCAGCTGTCTTACGCTTACGTTTCTGCAGAAAGCCATGTGATTGCAACAAAAGCTCTAATTCAATGGAGAAGAGTTGGAGGATCTCTTCCATTTCCCTTGCGTTTCCATGGTGAATGAAGTTAATAGAGTGCTACTGATAATGTCTTTGTATCGTCGCGTTAACTCAGAGTCAACATAGCTGGAGTTATCAGTTTCTTAACTCAGTTTGTTAAGTCAAAGATTTGAACCTCTTTTCAGAAACAGGCTCTAGGTATGATCAATGATGCTGATGAGCCATGGCAGTGAGTCAGAGGCAGCGCCCTGAGACTACAAAATGATTAATCAAATCAAGTACAGATGGGGTATTCACCACAACCTTCCTAAAATATTAACAACGAACAAAAGACTCCTTATAAATAATAAGAAAGAAAGCATAATGTATCCATGCAATGTTGATACAATGGCCTTGTATGAAAGTTACACTGTACAGCCACAAGGTGTCAGTGTTGCTCTGTCAGTATTATCATTCCCTTTCACGTTTGTGCATATTGAAATAAGAAAATACAGTTGTGAGAAAACAGCCTTAAAATATTCTATTATTTGTAGTACTGTATACAAATTCATTTTCTTGATTGTATGATTTATTACTAGAGGATTCAAAGCCCAACATGTTAGACTGTTTTGTCATATTGTCATTTTAAATTTTATTGAATGTTGGCAGCAGAATCTGTTTTTTAATATGTTATAGTTTACCAGAGAGTCAGTACTGAAAAACCTACTCAGATGTGATTCCAGGAGTCTGCCAGGTATTTTAATGAACACGAGAAGAATAAGGCGTTTTGTTGATGATATAGTACTGCAGTGGCGTATGTGAACTATGAGTAAATAATGTTGTGTCTATATTTGATATTTGCACTCATTTCAACACAGAGAATGTCATTTAGGATTATCTATTCCTGAATGTCTCTATCTGGTGATGAGTCCTTTTTGGGAATTTTGTTTTACATTTTACATAGGCTAGTGTATAGTATCACATCTGAATGATGAGATCTCATAAATTCCACCAAGTAGAATTCTTAGATTGTCTTTACAGCTTCCTATTATCATTGATCATATAATTAAAGCCGCCCATTTAGAGAAATCTAGAGTGTCATGGAAGACTTATCAGCAGTGTGCTGTGTGCTATTTCCATATCCCAGGTTTTACTGCTTTTCCAAGCAGAGATCCTCCATATCTAGCCCCATTAGAGTTTCAAGAGCCTCTTAATCACGGCTGTGACTGTTAAAGCTGTCTGACTCCTGGACTTACCCCACCTGTTTAGTTGTAAATGAAACATTAGTGTCCTGCTGCCTCCTTCTGTCTCCTGTTTCCATTTCCTTCATTCTTGTTATCTGGGACATTTTGTTTGCTTCTCTCAGCGCCTTATCACTGAGTGCTTTTACAGGTATGTTATCCTGAAGCACAGTGACAATTATTATCATGTTTAGCGCATAAATAAAATGCCCACTGCTGATTATTTTTCTTCTTCTAGTGCAAACTGTTGAATTGCCTCACACCTACGTCTACACTCATTTCGCAGTAAAATAATAGAAACCGATTTAAAATCTGGAGTGCTATAATTGTCCAGTAAATGTGGTGGACTGAATTCTTTATGGTGACTGCATCAGTGTGCAGCTTCTGATAAACTATGCAGCAGTTATTGCTTCAGGGAAAAAGAAGAAAAAAACACAGTAAGTCTTGATTTTTGTTTCTTATCTTTAAACATAAAAATCAGTTGTTATTGTGGGACAAACACATCTTTTACTAATACAATAATTCTTGTGTCGCAAAAAGTGACACTACACACATTGTGTATAACTTTACTCAAAAATTATTTAATTGTTTTAAGATTTTTTTTTTTCACCCTTCCTGTCCCTGGTTCCATCCATGCTGTGTCAGTTAATGCTGATTGTTTCCAATATTTCCACTTTTTTTTTCTCTTTTTTTAAACTCTTATCGGCATATTCTGTATGTGGCCTTTGTGTTACAGTCTTTTTAGCCATCCGCATGCTGCCCCAAAGTTTTTAATTGTGCCCTTTGAGAGCACTGTGCCTGGTGTCTAAGCTGAACTCGACACTGTATATTGCTCAGTCACCACATGCCTCATAAAACAGAGAAGCAGCCTATCAGAATTAATGATGACAGGGCTGAGATGTTGCCCAATTAGCATAGAGGTAATTTGAGCAATGTTCCACATGGACGGACCAACAGGAATCTGTGGAGATTAGATGGGTCATGTTCGTGCAACAGTCCATCAACTCGTTCAGCCGTGGACGGGCATAAGAAAGTCAGCCTAATCTCAGAGCCAAGAGGATGATAGACAGCATCATGCTGCTCTTCCAAAATGCTGATCCAACAGAGACAGTTTTGATGTTTGGGACAGAGTGGTAACTACTTTGAAAGGTTGTTGCAGAGTTTTTTTTTTTTTTTTTTTTTTTTTTTTTTTTTTTTTAGGAAAACTATCTCAATATGGGAAGATGAAGATGACTAATTCAGCATAGTTTTGAAAGCTAAAAAGGGAAGAGTGTTGTGTGGTTTTCAGAGAGGAGTTGAGACAGGCTCTGGATCAGAGGTCTTCCACTCCGGGCCTCGAGAGCCTCAACCCTGCATGTCTTAGATTTTTCATTGCTTCAGCACACCTGATTCAAGTGAATGGATCATCATCAGCTTGTCATCCAGATATGCACAAGTCTGTTAACGACCCATTCATGTGAATCAGGTGCGCTGAAGCAGGGAAACATTTATGACATGCAGGGTTGCAGCTCTCAAGGACTGAAGTTGAAGACCCCTGCTCTGGGTGGTCAGGAGGTGCTTCCAGATGATTGGACAATGATAGCGAATGTGATCAGGGAGACAGGTAGGAGAGTACTTGGTGTCACATCTGGTTGAGATATAGACAAGGAGACTTGGTGGTGGAATGGGGAAGTGCAGGAGGATGCACAGAGAAAGATTAGCTAGAATAAGTGGGACACTGGGAGGAGTGGAGAGAGTCGACAAGAGTACAATGAGATGCAGCGTAAGGAGAAGGTAGAGGTGACAAAGGCCAAACTAAGGGTGCACGATGATTTATATGTTAGGTTGGACAGTAAGGAGGGAGAGACTGACGTATACAGGTTGGTGAGGCAGAGAGATAGAGAAGGGAAAGATGTGCAGTAGGGCTAGGGTGATTAAGAATAGAGATGGAAATATATTGACAGGTGCCAGAAGTGTTACAGGAAGATGGAAAGAGTACTTTGAAGAGTTGATGAATGAGGAAAATGAAAAACAATGAAAAGTAGAAGAGGTGACCGTTGTAGATCAGGCAGTAGCAAAGATTAGTAAGACTGAAGTGAGAAGGGCATTGAAGAGGATGAGGGGTGGAAAGACAGTAGGTCCTGATGATATACCTATGGAGGTATGGATGTGTCAAGGAGAGGTGATCACTACAGAGGGATAAAGTTGATGAGCCATAAAATGAAGTTATGGGAAAGAGCAGTGGAAGCTGGACTTAAGGGTGAGAATTTGTGAACAGCAGTATGGTTTCGTACCAAAAAAAAAAAGTATTACAGATGCAACATTTGCTTAGAAGATGTTGATAGAGAAGTGTAGAGAAGGACAGAGGGAGCTGCATTTTTTCATTGTCGACCTTGAGGAAGCAAATGACATGGTGCTGAGATAGGAGCTAATGGTATTGTGTGAGGAAGTCTGGAGTTGCAAGGAAGTATGTTAGACTGATGCAGGACATGTTTGAGAGCTGTAAAACAGTGGTGAGGTGTGCTGTAGGTATGACAGAGGAGTTCAAGGCTGAGGTGGGACTACATCAAGGGTTGGCTCTTTGCCTCATCTTGTTTCCTACAGTGGTGGACAGACTGACAGATGGGGTTAGACCAAGGGTGTCAAACTCCAGTCCTCGAGGGCCGCTGTCCTGCATACCTTAGATGTTTCCCTGCTTCAGCACACCTGATTTGTTATCCTTGTCATCCAGGTCTGCACAAGTCTGTGGCCCAGTCATTTGAATCAGGTGTGCTGAAGCGGGGAAACATCTAAAAAATGCAGGACAGTGGCCCTCCAGGACTGGATCTTGACATCCCTGGGTTAGACAGAAATCTCCATGGACTATGATGTTTGCAGATGACATTGTGATCTGTAGTGAGAACAGGGAGCAGGTGGAGGATGCTCTTGAGAGGTGGAAGTATGCTTTGGAAAGGAGAGGAGGTTAGGTTAGAGAAGGTTAGTCAAAGCAAGATAGAATGCATGTGTGTGAATGAGAGGAGCCCAAGTGGAACTATGAGGCTACAGGGAGCAGAGATATAGAAGGTGGAGTAATTGAGGTCAACAGCCCAGAGCAATGGAGACTGTGGAAAAGACATGAATAAGTGTATGGAAGTAGGTTGGAACAGGTGGAGAAAAATGTCAAGTGTGATGCATGATAAAAGTGTGCCAGTAAGAATGAAAGAAAAGGAGCGGAGGTAGCAGAAGTTAAAATGTTGAGGCTCTCTTTGGGAATGATGAGGATAGATAGCATCAGGAATGAGCACATCAGTGGGACAGCGCACGCTAGATGTTTTGAGAGAAAGTCAGAGAGAGACTGTGATGATTTGGACATGTACAGAGGAGAGATAGTGAATGTATTGGTTGAAGGAGGTGTGGAACTGCCAGGCAGGAGGCCAAGAGGAAGACCAAAGAAGAGATTTATTAATGGATGTAGTAAAAGAGGACATGAAGTTAGTTGATGTGAAAAAAGAGGATGCAGAGAATAGAGTTGGATGGAGGTGGATTATTTACTGTGGTGACCCCTGAAGGGAACAGCCGAACGGAAAAGAAGTATCTCAATAGGGAGTTTTTGTAATTTCTGTGCATTTTCTTCTATGCCAATTAGGTTCTCTGTGGTTAATTGAGTGTGTTTGTTCCCTGTAACAATAGTGAATATTATTATTATTTTTTGGCCTGTAATTCTAAAATTTGCTTCACCATGACCATTTGTCTTTGCTTTTGGAAAGACAGGTGCAGAGGAAAGGAAATGTCTATTGTAACACTACCTAGACTTTTAATGTATTGCACATCAGGCAGTCAGATTCTTGCTAAAGGTCCGGGCGGACTTAACATGATGACAACAGAGCTCGGACGTTGCAGCCTGGATGGGAAACAGTGAGGATGGTTGCAGCTGAGGAATAGTCGGCCCTGGCATCGACAGTTAAAGAGGTTGTTGAGCAGCAGCATCCATGTCTACCTCACCTTTCTCATCTTCTACCCATCTCCAATATACCAGCAAATCACATTCCAGTCTTTTTAAAAGGGCGACACACCAATGACAAATGCTATTCAACTTTCCTAGTGTTTTTACTACCGCCACCCCAATGTACAAAAACTACTACGGTAAAATTACTTTGAAGCTGCTCTAGTTTTTTGAAGATATTGGTTGAGTGTTGAGGCACACCGGTTATTCTCAGATTCTGCTTGCAAAAGAGGCAACAATGGTTGGATTTAATTTAGGGGTGCACGATAACTATCGGGCCGATAACAGGAAATTAATGACGTCATCCCGATAACTCCGATATCACGACGAATAGCCCAGATAACTTTTTTTTTTTAACACGGCAGTGCCTCGCTCCCTCTGAGCCTTGAATGACCGGCAGGAAATGTTATGTTCAAGTGACGTTGACATAATCAGAAAAACGATTATTCAATAAGGAAAATCAAGAATACCCCCTCATGCCAGAAAACAACTCGTTAACTTGGACATAATGTTGGTACTTGCTGACTTGAATTGATATTCACAGTATTCTCCGACATGTTACACATAAAAAAAGAAAAAAATTGAAAAGGCTAAAAGAACGACTAGCAAACGAGGGAACGTCGGAATTTACGTTACACCTTGAATGCAGCCTGCAGCACAGCGCTGATCACAACAAACATGGCGGCGTGGAACTTCGTTAAAGTTTCAGAAGAAGATAGTTTGGTGTTTATTTGTGACGAATCCTCCGAGCAAATTCTACGAGGAGGAAAGCACAAGCACAAGCTTTAATACGTAAAACCCGATCGGCCACCTACAACATAACAATCGCTTTCTTGTAGTTTTGAAATCGTGCTAATGTGAGGTAACAGAAGCTAATGCTAACGTGCGCAAGCCAGCAGCAGTCTACCCCCTCCTCTTCCTCATTCCTCTCATCTAAAGCTTCAATGAGATTAAAAAATAAAAAACAAAAACTGCTGAACCTCATTTAATTTAAATAAAGGTATTAATTTAAATGGAACCACAAGCCAAAATCCTTTAAATGTTAATCTTTTTCAGTTAGTAATTCTGATGCATGTGTTTCGTATGTTTTTATATCAGTCAGTAATGCACCTTATTTAAGTTAATGTGAGATATCGAATAGGTTTGTTTGATAGCGTTACGAAAATGTTTGAGAGGCTTGCCAATAGTTTTTCACTGGAAAAAATAAATATCTGTTCATTTAAAAAGTCAAAACTATTTTTGATTTTGTTCATAGTATCGGTATCTGCCTTACGAGCTGAAAGTTATCGGTATCGGTTTAAAAAAACAGTTATCGTGCATCCCTAATTTAATTTGCTCTACATAACTGTCTCTCTGAATTACTTTTTGCTGGAATAGCATAAAAAAGTGATTCAGAAAGCACCCTAAATACAGTATGTTTTGGGTGGAACTGTTACAAGGCTTTGACCTTTTGAGTAGTTTTTTTTTTTTTTTTTTTTTTAACATCATGAAAACTTTGCTGAGGAAATCAGCCCTGAAATACAGGCAGAAGGCTCTTGGATCAGCTCCAATAAAATGGCTTCTACGAGTCTTTGAATTTAGGGTTTGACTCCTAATTTCTGTACTTTTGAGTGAACAGTAGACTGAGACATCACAAGCTGGAGAGCTAGATGTTTCGCTGATGTCACATAGAGGCACACACACAGTGGACGAGGTAAGTAACTGAAGCTGTGTGAGTCAAATGTGTGAGTTTATTTTAATGCAGTGGTTTATTTTAGACAAAAAAATGACATTTACATTTAAAAATTTTATATTCACATCTTGATCAGCTTTGCGCATGCCTGATTGGCAGTCTGGACTGGAGGGGTGAACATCTCCTTCTCTGATTGCAGCTGAGAGGGACTGTCTGCTGCAAAAGCCTGTGAGAGCTTTTGGACGGGCAGAAGCTCAATGCAGCTACTCCCTTAGAAGAGTAATGACTTGTGCTTTCGAAAAGTCTCCAATGACACCGGAAAAAGTCATGAGATTTGTACTTTTAGAGCAGCAAAACCGCTAAGTTGGCAGCGTCATCTTGTCTGTTGCTCTGATTGGTTGTAGTGCTAAACAACTGGATGCAGAGGCAGTCTGAGAAGCAACCATTGGTGCTGCCCCTTGGATAGGAAGGTTCTATGGATTGTTTTCAGACCCTACATATGTCTAGTTGTGGGTCTGATCTATCAGGACTGATTAATTGCACAGACATAATATATAGGCATCACTGTGGTAGTTTAAGTCAAAGTTTTTCCCGAATGTCTGACAGAATGTGTGGGGTTTGTTGTTTTTATTCAGAAAAGAAAAAAAAAACATACCAGAGTTTAGTGACAGATTTACTTGTCATCAGAAAATGTGAACCTCACAATTTGGGAAAAAAATATCTAGCACAAAATGAAATACTGTTAAACAGTATTTTTAAATACTTGATTGGAAATTAAGTGATCGTGAACTGGTTATAATAAAGCCATTTAAAAGCTTCAGAGGTGGCAAACATGCTCACATTTTGTATGTAAGTAGAAATACAGATACCTGCGTGAAAATAAGACAGTAATAAAAATAAAAGTACTGATTCAACGTCTTTACTCAAGTAAAAGTAAGAAAGTACAGGATCTGAAATGTTCTTGAGTAAAAAAGTAAAAAGCATTTTTTTTTGCCATCAACAATACACAATTCATCTTTGATAACTCAGCAAAACTGAAAAAGCTCAACTCAAAAAACAGGAAACTCTTCTTTCATGAACTGCCTGCACAGTGCTGGTACAGAAAATAAAATCACTGGACACAGTCAGTTTGGTGCAAGTTAAATATGATCAAGACTGACCTGACCAGAGATGATGCACGAGCACCTAAATCATTTTTTACAGCTTTTGCAGTCTCAATACTATACTTAAAGGAGCCGTTTGTAAGATTATGGCCAAAACTGGTACTGCAGTCACTTTCAAATTACTGTTGAGCGGCGTGTACCCTCCCCCTCCTCCCCGACCAGAGGTTGCCAGGTCGGCTGCAGAATGCAGCAGGAACGTAGGCTGCCATGGCAAGCGACGAGTCCTACACAGTAAGTTTATTTTCTGTTAATTATATTTAATGCTTTATGAAAGATCTTTTCTTTCTTTGATCTTTCGTAACTAGAGGAAATATTTTCCCGTTGAGGCGTTTTGTAACCTGAAAGTTTCGTATGTAGAGGCGTTCGTAAGTAGAGGTACCACTGTTACCTTGTCCAAGTAAATTAGCGTTAGCCAAACATTTAGCTATTAATCTTACCTGTCCAGGAGAAAATCAGCAACGTTGGCGTCTGTCTTCAAATTCTTCTCCGCTTTCAGCCGTCTCCATCTATCAAAAGCATCTCCTATACAAATCCTTGTTTTATTTCGGAACTTGTCACGATGTAACTCGGATTCATAACGAGGTCTTTTAGGTTTTGGAAAGCTAGACATTTTTTCATCCAACACGTTCGTAGCGGCTGCTGCGATAATTAGAGCCGAGCTGGCAACCCGGATGCCGAAACACTACTGACTTCGTGATTGGGAGATAGGTGGAGGGTGGCGCTTCAGGCCAAAACAAAAAATGACAACATCAACATCAGTTGAGGGCTGCAACTCCTCTTTTTAAACGGGAATATCCTGGCTTGAGTGCTGTTGTCAGTGACATAAGTATTTGAAATGAACATGATTTTTAAATGTCTGTTGACATATCGGGGTCATTTTATGATTCGTTTTATTAGATCTCTTACATACGGCTCCTTTAAACTACTTTTAATCTCTTAAACATTTTATATCAAAAAAGAAAACTTTTCACAGCCTTACTTCATGACATTGTACAAACCAGTTTTTTTTTTTTTATTTCAGAAAAAGAACTTGAAGCATGATGATCAACATGGAAACTTCAAGTCTAATCAAGTCTTTTTTTTTTTTCTCTTATGAGAAATTTTCTCATCTCTACTAGAGATAGACCCATATGGGTTTTTCAGGACCGATACCAATTATTAGTAGTTTGAGGAGGCCGATAACCGATATTTGGAGCAGATATTCATTTGCAGTAAAAGTTTAAAAATTGGCATAAAAATTTGAATAATGCAAACACTGAACTTCATTGAAATGCCTAAAGCATGTTTATTGAATCACACTAATAGAAAATAATAGCTCCAGAAGTGCCTACAAAAAATAGATGTTTTCCTAGACTCAGAAACATTTCTTTATAAAGTTGAATAAAAGGTTAAATAAATAGCTCTCTTTCCACAGCTTTCCACAGAAATTACACTCAAATATAACTACAGTGACTTGTCTTTGTTATGTGCATGCCACTGCAGTGGCAGCACATATTGTTATGCTGCAGAATGGCCCAAAATGGCCCTGGGGGGGGCATAAAATGGCCCTCTGGGAAGTTGCCCCTGCGAGGGCATCTGGGGGGACACCGCCCTCGTTATGGAAGAAAAAAATCCAAAAAAACCCAAAAAACCACTGAGAAAATGGCAAAAAACGCGTTTCGGAAGGCGTATATTAGTATCATATTATTATTCCGCATCATTTTTCGTCCGTTAATAGGGGCATAACCGTAAGGTGCACACATGCATGGAATATATCAAAACGTAGGTCTCGATCGTGCGATGTGTGCTATTACTTTTCTCCGTCAAAAGTGTTACCATGGCGACGCTAGACGCCAAAAACCGGTAAAAATCAGCTTTCTTTGGAGCTCTATAGCTCAGCCATATTTTATCGCAGAGACACCATTCAAACTTTAAACGGGTCACAAGACTTGGACCGATAACATACTGAAGCCGTGTATTGTTGTGATTTATCGTCTCTGAGAAATCGCGATTTACGTTTTATGATTTTTCAGACAAGTCTTTGCACTCCCATTTCTCAGCCTCTGTGTGGGCTAGAGACATGCTATTTTCTCTAGTTGGTTACTAGTGGGTAGCCTTGACATCACTGACCCTCCCTATGATGAATTCGACCTTTGGGGGCGGAGTTTCGCCATCACGCACGCCACGAATCCCATTTCTCAGCCTCTGTGTGGGCTAGAGACATGCTTTCTTCTCTAGTGGGTTACTAGTGGGTAGCCTTGACATCACTGACCCTCCCTATGATGACCTCGACCTTTGGGGGCGGAGTTTCGCCATCACGCACGCCACGAATCCCATTTCTCAGCCTCTGTGTGGGCTAGAGACATGCTTTTTTCTCTAGTGGGTTACTAGTGGGTAGACTTGACATCACTGATCCTCCCTATGATGACCTCGACCTTTGGGGGCGGAGTTTCACCATCACGCACGCACGCCACGAATCCCATTTCTCAGCCTCTGTGTGGGCTAGAGACATGCTATTTTCACTAGTGGGTTACTAGTGGGTAGGCTTGACATCACTGACCCTCCCTATGATGACCTCGACCTTTGGGGGCGGAGTTTCACCATCACGCACACCACGAATCCCATTTCTCAGCCTCTGTGTGGGCTAGAGACATGCTATTTTCACTAGTGGGTTACTGGTGGGTAGGCTTGACATCACTGACCCTCCCTATGATGACCTCGACCTTTGGGGCGGAGTTTGGCCATCACGCACGCCACGAATCCCATTTCTCAGCCTCTGTGTGGGCTAGAGACATGCTTTTTTCTTTAGTGGGTTACTAGTGGGTAGCCTTGACATCACTGACCCTCCCTATGATGACCTCGACCTTTGGGGGCGGAGTTTCACCATCACGCACGCCACGAATCCCATTTCTCAGCCTCTGTGTGGGCTAGAGACATGCTATTTTCTCTAGTGGGTTACTAGTGGGTAGCCTTAACTTCACTGACCCTACCTATGATGACCTCGATCTTTGGGGGTGGAGTTTCAACATCACGCACGCCACGAATCCCATTTCTCAGCCTCTGTGTGGGCTAGAGACATGCTATTTTCACTAGTGGGTTACTGGTGGGTAGGCTTGACATCACTGACCCTCCCTATGATGACCTCGGCTTTTGGGGCGGAGTTTCGCCATTTAGTTCATCCCATTCCTAATCAATATGATGTGGCTCCACCCTTTGCAGCATGAACAGCTTCAACACTCCTAGGAAGTGTGTTTATTGGGGATTTTTGACCATTCTTCCAGAAGTGCATTTCTGAGGTCACACACTGATGTTGGCCCATGGAAAAGTTGCATAAGAGCATCAGGTAACACGTCCAAACATGACCCTGCTCTGAAGATGGACGTGCATTAAGCAGCAGCAAGCAGCAATAAATGTGCTGCAAGCAGGCATGCACATATCAAAATTTCTCCGAAATTTTCTAGTTTTAATTCAAACACAACAAAAATACAGGGAGTTCTCAAGCTCAGCAGCACCTCTTGTAAAGTTAAATAAAAACTTAGATAATAGCTCCCTGAATTTTTTCACAATAAATAAAATAAAATTTCAATATAACTGAAATAATTCAACTTTGTTTTAACTTCAAACAAAAACAAAAAGTGCAGGAGTTCTCAGGCTCAGCATTATCTCTAGTAAATGCAAATAAAAACTTGCTTCCAGAGATTTTATAAAGTAATAGTTTATAAAACAAAGTTAGATAAAATTTGCACAGAAATGTGTCAAATCAATCAGTAGTCCCAATTGAGCAGCACAAGATTGTGGTGCAAAAAACAAAGTTGTTTAGCCTGCGCTCTAGTGAGACGACTTCACTTGCGTTCATAAATTAAACCGACAGATCGATTGCCTTTAACTTAAAAGTTAAATTATATGCATTCCTTCGTTTGTTTTGCATGATGAGGGTGTGTGCATGAACGCAAAATGACTGATCTGAAGAATTTGTGTGAGTAAAATTATTTAGTGTAAAATATCCATGACACAATAAAAAATACATTTAGAAGTAATAAAACAAACCAGTAAAGTGTAATTCTACTGTCATCTTAATTTAATATGACAAGTTTTACCTATATTTGTTGACCCCTTACATTAACATCGGAACATAGCTTCTAGTCCTGTATGTTGATCACAGTTGTGATTAAAGGTTTGGGTGGGCTGCGCAGATTTTTCGCATTTCAAATTGGGCCTTGGTATTCTGAAGTTTGGTAATGGCTGCCTTAGGGGGAAAAAAAAATAACAGCTCACATTTAATCTGATCATCAGCTAAATGATGTTTGTTACTTTGCCTACCATATCCCTTGTAGATGAGCTGGACAGTAACATTACAGTTGCATAAATGTTTATCTCAGACATTTATTTGCTCTGCCTCTTCTCATAGAAATATGAATCCATCTTTTAATCAAGCAGTTCAAACATAATCATAATAAAAAGATGCAAACATATTCACAGAATAAGATTACATAAATATAGTTCCAAAAATAAACTAATGTAACTGGAATACAGCTAACTAACATGTTGCATATTGGTGCACTCCTCAACTGATGATCTAAGTGTGAACGAATATTTTTATGCGAGCATGTTTTGAAAAATAGTTTTTGAAAGAGAACATGATTAACAGAGTTGTAATTTGTTTGCACAAATGAATGTGACTTTCACTTGTTACTGTATGACAGTTACACAGCATGTTATGGATGATTCTGATTCCAGTATTTACTCTGTTATCTTCAGTAGATTTAAAGCATGAAGCAAATGTTTTAACATATACCAAGTTTTAGGATGTTGTCATCACTTGTCCAGCATGTCCTGAAGTTGCGGACAATAATGGCAGCAGCAACCGGCTCTGGAACAGTGAACATTTGCCCAAATTTCCCTTAAGTTCTGCTTAAAGAAAATCTTCTAAAGGCAAGTAAACTTGGAAGGAAGTTTAAGGTTCTGTAGCTTAGTGTTGAGAACTGTTATTGTGGGTACCTGCCGTCCCATCTGCACACCCTCCTCTCCCTGAAGAATATCAATAGCCTTTGCAAATGGGCTCATCGTCTTGACATATTCTGTGAGAAAACAAACTGGGCAGGAGTGAACCTATCAGAAAATGTTTACAACACAGAGTATCAGTGCCTACAAAAAGTCAAACATGCAACACACAACGTGTATATAACGCACACACAGAGTAGGATTAACATTAACTAATTAATGGTTACTGAGGTATGAAAATGTAAGCTACTATCATGGGAATTTTTAGTGCTCTGCACACAGCTGTAATAGCTTCTTCTCCTTGTTCTCTCATGATCCCCACAATCCTCTCCACAGCCAGGAAAAGAGAATTCCACCTCGTCTCATTTGCCGTCAAGAGCTTTCATTTTTCTTCAATTATCTCAGTAGCTGCAGTGGATCTTCCGCTTTTGTTCTATAGACTCCAAGACTTTGAAAATGCTGAACGAGAGAGTCGCCTGTAGATGGTGTTGGCGTTTACCTCTGAAACATTAACTGCTGACACCAGGTTCAGAAGGTGGCAGGCACAGCGATGATGCCTGGGCAGTTTGAATTCTTGGTCATAATCTTCTTCCAACGAGGTTCCTGCCTCAACAAACCCAAGACGGTCAGTCTTTTCCTCATCTTCCTCTTCTTCACTGTTCTCTCTTCTACTGATTTGCCTCTTCAAGTTGCCACCCCTGGTTATTGTTTTCATCCAGCTCTTCATAGACTCGCAAAGCTTTGAGGAAATTAGAGGCATGATCAGTGGTTGTACGCACAGACTCGTCACAGATGTTGTACTCTGCGTGAATGTCATTCAGGGCACCAGCAAGTGCAGAAAATGTGTGCGATCTTTTGAGCTGTTTGCATGCTAATGCAGCAGAGCATCTGCCATTGTTTCAGGCTCCATCCAGTGTGCTGAGACCCTGAGGAATCCCCATCTGTGCTGTCCAGCAATCAGTACTGATGGCAATGAACTCGATCGCACTCTCAGGAGCCTTAAGATTATTCTTCATTTCCTGTGTTTTTCATTGTTCCTCATGACATAACCACCACATCTGGCTGCAAGTGATGGACAAGAGTTTTAAATACTGAGAAGGCACAGACCTTCTGTCTCACACTCTTTTCTTCCCACAGTTGAAGTTGCTTGGGCTTTCATCTGAGGTTGACTTCTTAAGGTAGATGCAGTACGGCTGAGCTTCCCCTGCCTCCCTGCCCTATAATGCCAAAAAAAAGACCTAATATGTACAGTTGTGTTAACATTTCATTAACTATAAATGCTGTAGAACATGAAGACGAGTTGATTCAGAATCAGCTACTTCTTTGCAAGTGAAGTAGTTAACTTGTCCGTACATTCCCATACCGCTTTCTGCATTTCCCCATAGAAGCTGGGCGTCTCTGGGAGTTCATGGAGCATTTTTTTCATTGCTGCGAAACTCAACAGGCATTGGCTTAGATGCCAAAGTTATCCCCCCGGACTCTCAGCATCTCTGGGAGTGAATGGAGCTGTGGGTTGGCCTCGGCTGGCCTGGACGCTGATCAGTCCGCAAAAGCGGAATGCAGTTTTGACTGAAAAAAAAAAAAGGCAGCGGACCATTTTCTAAGAAAGGAACGAAGGGCAGACTATGAGCTTCCCCTGTTTGAAAAACCAGAAAGCATGTTTTGTGTTTACTTGAGTATTTATTTTTCTGACAGCTTTTTACTTTTAAACCCTGCATTTAAAGTACAGATACTGGAAAAATCTATTTAAGTGCAGTAATGAAGCATTTGCCCTTGAAGCATTTGTTAATTCCCACTTCTGAAAAGGTTTGCTTGGCTTTCAGGTGGGATGCAGGTGCAGTGTCGCTGTAGAGCATTTCTAACAAGTTATCCAGAAGTCAGCTTCTCTTCCAGCTAGAGCTGAGCCAGTCAGGAGAATGGCGGCGAGTATAAATCCAGCGCCTGCGTGCTTAAAAGCAGATGTGTGGGAGCAGTTCGGATTTAAAAAGAAAAAGGAAAGCGAAGATTTAGACAAAAGTATGGCGGTTTGCAAGCTGTATCACACAAACGTGAAGTATTTTGGAAATACCACCAACCTGCGAGGCAAGCCCACCTGAAACATCACCACCGGGACAAGGTAATGCTAACTGAGAGCGAGCCCAAGAAGTTGTGGCGCGATCCGAAACAAACCACGCTGGACAGTGACGGCGGTTGTTGCCACAAGTTTCCATCTACTTAACCTAGGTTGCAGAAAACTACGGAGTCCGTTTGCCTACTTTATTTGTCAGGATTTGAGACCGTATTCAGTGGTGGAAAACGCCAGCTTTAAGGGCTGTGTTTACTCTCGCGGCAATGTGTCGCAGTTATCTTGTCGCCGGTAT
Source organism: Hirundichthys speculiger (assembly GCA_018398805.1). Lineage (NCBI taxonomy): Eukaryota > Metazoa > Chordata > Actinopteri > Beloniformes > Exocoetidae > Hirundichthys > Hirundichthys speculiger. The sequence continues at coordinate 145,789 of JAGFBZ010002434.1, read as the reverse complement.
GCCGCAGTTACTTTTGATTTATGCTCAATTTTGAAGCCCGTCTGCTCTATGTTATTCCACGCCACAAGGCAAAAGGGACAATCACGAACTAGCTAAACTTACTAAACTCTTGCGTTATTCCACTTCCTCACTGTCTCGGCCGTATCCAGACCCACATTCATCGCAATCTCCCTCCATGAATTACTAGAATATGTGCTGTCTTTGTAGTGCGGAGAACGAGAATCGTACAGATGTGGGTACTTCCTCATTTCTTTGCTGACGGGCTCTTTTCTACGCGGATGTAGAATTGACCAATCAGAGGCCTCCTTTCTCTTGTCTCTGCGGCACTGTGCGGTCACCTACCTTTCATCTCAATTAATTCAAACAAAGTAATTGAAACACTCACAAAATGTGACCAAAATCACTTTGTCCCGTTAAAATCTTTCAGAAAATGATGTAAATGTATCTTAAGACGAATATCGATATATATGGTATCATGAGCCGAGTATCATATCCTATCGCAAGATTAGTGTATCGCTACAACCCTAGGGAAGACACGCAGCAAATGAGTTGAACCTTTGACCGATGCAGTAGAACTTGGGCTGGCTGCTCAAACCTGCATGGGTTAAGATTTTTAAACAGGATACTTCAATCTTTTGCCATCGATGTTCCAGGCCGCCTGGGTCCCTCTATATGATACAATAAGTATAGGCTATGGGTGGATGGATGTTCCCATGAGCATAATATGTCACACAAAATGTTCCGCGGACTGTATGTAATATGCTCATTGTGCTTGTATGTTTGCAATAAGATCATGGATTTTTCTTTATATAACCCAGGATTCATTGCTTTTAGTGAAACTTTGACTGTTACACTGGCCCTTCTGCACAGCTTGCACAAACTTCATCTTAACCTTTGTTTGGTCACAATCTAAGATTTTCTGTAATTATTATGTATTTTAGAGTTCAAAATGCTTTATTTTTATTTTTTTGTAGGGTTTTACTGTTTCTTGTGATAAAAATCTTTACTCATCTTTTTAAATGCATTCCAGCCAGGACTGAATCCAGTGTCCACTCCTTTACTTTTGTGTTCTCAAGGCACCACATTAGTTCATCTCACTTCTTGTAGGGCAACACAGAAGGAAAAAGATTACAGCTGCATTCACAACATGTAGCAAAAAAAAAAAAAAAATCATTAGGAATGGAGGAAAGCATGTGTGTCCCGGGGCTCTAAACAAGTTCTTTTATGAAACAAGTACACCCGCACACACACATCAAAGGCCAAATGTGTGCACAGATATGCACACTCTGTCACTTATCACCAGACATATATTTTTAAAACGCAGCTTATTACCCAAGGCAGCTGGCAGTGAGTTCCATTTTGTGTGTCCAGCAGCAGTTTTTCCATTAGACTCGATGTCCACTCCATAATGGACCTGAAGAAAAGAGAGGCTGCATCAGGACACAGTGATTATATGTACACAGGCCAGAGGGAGGCAAAATGTTCCTCTGCCTTTTAACACTCAAAGCTTCCTTTTTTCTTTGTTTTCTTTTTTTTTTACTCATTATCTTGACCTCTGAATCTTTCTGGATCTCTTCTCTAATTCTGTCTCCCTCCGTTGCCTTCTTTGTCACTCTGTGTAGATCTTCATTGGAGAGGTTTCCATGTACATGATGAAATCAACAAGGGAAGCTCTCCTGGCTCAGGAGAAAACCATAGTGACGGGAGACTGTTGTTACCTCAACCCGCTTATTCGTCGCATCATACGCTTCATAGGTAAGAGTGTCGTCATGTCAGTTGCACCAAGTACTGACTGACATCACAGGAAGCAACAAAAAATAAGTGTGCACGTTGTTTAATTTCGTTTTGATTGCAGTCCACTATTGAGCCACAGGAAAAAGGAGGAATGAAAATGGCATGTTGGCCATGTCTGTCCCTAAGCCTAATCAGGTTGGATTTATTTACAGAACATGATGTTCACTCCAGAGCTCAAGAATAAAGTTCAGCATACTCTGTAAAATGTGGCATCTCACCTTCTGATGCTTGCTGCGAATAACTGATGTGACATTCAGGTGCCTGGAAAAGACGATGGCAGCTAAAAACCCCTGAAAATCATGGTTTTATAACTTCAAATATTCATAAGCTTAATGCGTTTACATTGTTCAATAACTGGCTTAAATGGGAAATACCGTGATTGACTGGCTACATGATTCAATAAAGGTTAATTTATAGGAGGAAGCTTTCAGTTATAAATACAGGAAGCTTTCCTGACTGAACAAATTTCAGTAGTTCTTTAGTGAAGGAGCCATTTGGGCTCAGCTCCAGCCTTGATACAGATCCTGCTGCTTTTCTAAAACTGTAAGCCACTGAAAACCATAGTATATGCATTTTAAAGTTCCTAAGGAAGCAGATATCATAAAAAGGCTTCATTACAGTAAATAATATTTTTATAACCCCGACAGGTCACCTAGGCTTTGGATAACAAAGTCCACTTGGTGTTATCCAAACCTTTTTTTCCATTAATACTCCTTTACTCTATAAAGCTTCTCAAATATTTATTAGACCATTCACCCACTTCATGTTTTCTGTCTTACTGAGGAATCTAAGACTTGAAAGATCATTTTGGCTTTTCATTTCCTGCTCTCTTGCTCCCTCTCACCCGCTCTCCGCTCACCTTAATCCTTTTTCTCCATTTCCCACGGTGCCCTTCACGCAATCATGTCCCAGTATCCTTCAAAGACACCACTACTCACACACCTGCGCACGTCCAGCTTACCACACCCATCCCTGCCTGGATCACAATACAAAGGACAGTTATTTCTTGGCTAAGCACTCTAGATGATCAGAAGCCATTTTTCACAGCAAAAGGAAAGAAATACCGTGGACCAGAGTTAGTGGGAAGAAAGTGTCAATTCAATCATTTATATTCCATCCTCTTCCTTTTTTTTTTCCTTTTTCTTCCCAGTCTTTTGGGCCTCTTGTTCTCAATTTGTTTTTACAAAATTAAATAAAGTTCTTTTTCCCCAACTTTCTTTTCCTTCTCTCATCTTCTCTTCTCTCTCTTCTCTTCTTCTCTTCTCTTCTCTTCTCTTCTCTTCTCTTCTCTTCTCTTCTCTTCTCTTCTCTTCTCTTCTCTTCTCTTCTCTTCTCTTCTCTTCTCTTCTCTTCTCTTTCTCTTCTCTTCTCTTCTCTTCTCTTCTCCTGCAGCATGATGTCTCCTTAAATCAGCTCCACATGGTTCTGTTAATGTCTGAAATTGTCTAAAAAAAAACAGAATCACTTCTGTTTGCATTCAAACATCAGGCCCCCGGGTTTGTTCATTCAAGAAATATTTACAGTGTACTCACTGAAGCGGTTAACTTCATAATCCAAATTCTCGTTTTCTGTAATCAGCTCCCAGCCAATATGTAATCAAAACAATTTAAAAGAAATGAGCCTGTGCATTCATTCTCAGCTAAGCTAATCTCTCTGTGCACTCTGCAGTGTCACACTTACAGGTGCTGTGTGCCAACCATTCTTGGATCACACAGCAGTCGGGGCATTAAATGATCAGACAGCACAGTGGGAGTGCTGTGTGTGCGCACTTGAAAAGTGTCAAAAAAGCCATAATGGTAATTTCAAGGAGTAAATGCTAGGTTAACATGAGAAAATCGAATGACAGCCGGGAGCCAAGATATTTAGTATGCAGTTTTAACAAGGGATATTTGTAAGAGATGTATGAAGCATGTGGTTTCTGTCTGATTGTGTCATTTTTGTGGGTTTCTCTGTGTGCTCCAGGTGTGTTCGCGTTCGGTCTGTTTGCCACCGACATCTTCGTCAACGCAGGCCAGGTGGTCACTGGAGGTCTGTCGCCTTACTTCCTGTCCGTCTGCAGGCCAAACTACACCGGCACCGAGTGTCGCTTCAATCATCAGTTTATTGTGAATGGCAACATTTGCACCGGGAACCCCATCGTTGTGGAGAATGCACGCCGGTCGTTCCCATCCAAGGACGCTTCGCTCAGCGTTTACTCTGCTGTTTATCTAACAGTGAGCAGAATCTATCCACGCTATTGACTGTGTTTATTCATTCTTTTCTTTTGAATTAAATGCTTATGTAGCCAGGAAATAAGACTCATTAGGCTGAAAATCTCTTTCCCCTCTACACATGCTCAAGCTATAAAGATGGCTTTCAGTGTGCATCAGGGCTGTAAGATGATCCGCCTTGATCACTTCACGTCACACGAGCTGTGGATTGATGCCGACTAGAAAAAGGGAAAGGAAAACTTTGATGCATTAGTGTGAAGTAATGGGAAGTAGTAGTGTTGAAAATGTCGAGCATAAGGAACTTGAAAAGCCATCTGACATCTTTTAAGTCGCTTTTTTCCATCAATGACAGTCCACATTGAACCAACGCATAGTTACATTTCTGGCAGTTGCCAGTTCAAAGTATAGTGGGGATTTGGTGCGCAGGCTCCAGCTGGGGCGGACAACGTAGAAGCATAAGTGACTTTATAGGTGGTACATGGAGCATATACAGTATCACCTTCTGTGATTTTTGTTATTTAAGGGTGATAAAACAATCAGGATATGTTGCCATTGCCACTCAAGAAAGACGTGAACATGGCAAGACATGTGTCATACGTGTGCATGACACATTATCCCGGTGTGTCACTGAAGGGAGAAAAATTAAAACTTGTTGAAGGTAGGATTTTTTTTTTCTTTTTTAATGTAGGTATCTGATTTAAGTTAAGAAAAACCACCTGTGAATCAGTGAGCTAATATTTAGTTGTAGAAGTTTACTGATCCATGATCTCTGATATATGTGATAAATAGACCTGACTCCATAGTAACATCCCCATATCATGATGCTTGCTCCACCATGCTTCACTGTCTTCAGTGTACTGTGGCTTGAATTCAGTGTTTGGGGGTCGTCTGAGAAACTGTCTGCAACCCGTAGATCCAAAAGGAATTTTCATTAGTCAACAAAATGTTGCTCTATTTCTTTAGACCACTCAATGTGTTCTTTGACAAATTATAACCTCCTCTGTCGTTTTTTCCATGAGTGAGACTTTGCGGCATCTTCTTGCTGATATCTTGGCTTCACATAGGTGTCTTCTTATCATTACAATACTAACAGATAACTTTAGGCCGTCTTTGATCACCCTGGAGCTGATCATTGGCTGAGTCTTTGCCATTTAAGCCATTCTTTAATCCACTCAAATTACAGTTTTCTGTTTTCTTCCATGTCTTTCTGATTTTGGTTGCTATTTTAAAACATCTTAACTGACCAGTCTGTCATTTTCTGCACTTTTTATATGTTTTTCCCTCTCCAATCAACTTTTTTTTATCAAAATGTACAATGTCTTCTGTACAATGTCTGGACAATGTCTGTTCCCTCAGATTTCCAGAGAGAAATGCTTTACAACCAGCAAACTAGCATGGACAACATTTGCTGCCTTTGTCCTTAAATAAGGGCCTCCTGTTGGGTCGCCTGTTTTTTTTCAGAGATTGAATGACCTCACCAACTGAACTCCACACCGCTATATTTTTTAATGGCACAATATTTCTTTTTCTTCACTTTCTGTAAAGTAATAACAAATTCGATACATTTTTGTTCATGTTTCAATTTGGAATAGACTGTGTGGTGTTCCCAATGTACTTTGTGTTTAAACACACTTCTGTTATTGCCATTCGAGTGGCTGGTTTGGTGGAGTACAAAGCAAAAAGAGTAGGTGCCTCGTACAATAGGCTGCCATTTTTGACAAATTAACAGACAAAAAGGGCATCTGGTTCTGAAAAAGATGTGAGCAACAATGTCCAGATTTTAAAATCTATAATTTCCCATCAAAATAAGGTAAACATTTCTTTAGCAGACCCTCTAAAGTCAAATCGTTAACTTGTAAATGTGGATAGAATTATATAACGTCTAATACTGCATTTTCTTAAAACAATCTTTTATTTCACTTCCCTTCATAGCACAGCAGACACTTGCAGAATATTGGATTTTCATTAGTTCTCCTGTAAGAGTTATTTTTTTTATAGTACTTTAATTCAGTGCTTCTTCATAAATTTTTTTAGAAAAACAAACACTGAAATTCTCCAGAATGTCAACGCTGGCACAATTTATTAAAAGCAAGTGCAGCTGTAATTCTCCAGAGAGAAGGAAACTAGTTTACATCTGCTATTATGGGATGAAAACATCTTTTAGCATTATTAAAGTCTCGAATCTGATTAAAGTTCCAGTGCAGACTATAGACTGATTTTAATTAAGAGGGAAAGTTTACTATGAAAATCCTTACTATAAACAGCAAGCGCCAAGAAGAGAATACATATTCCTTTAAATTATGTTCAGGAATACTCAACACTACCTCCAGAGGAACTGGGTTGGAGGAAGATATGAAAAGTGGGTTGAGGGAACAGTTCAAGAAGCGAGAACATAGGCTACGGCACATAAAGGAGGAAGACCAGGAGGAGTGCACTGATTCTTTTATTAGGTTCATCTTTTATTCCCAGTGAACCAAAAATCTCTTTGTTTAGAGAGGTATTTCTCTTATGATGCAAGCTTTTCACATTTTCTTTAACCAGTTTGCTATGCAATGAGGATTTTGTGCTCTCTTGAAGTGGTAAAAGATTTGACAGCACATCTGTGGGAACAGGTTCAGTGACTCTGCGTGAGACGTGGTTCTTCCTGTACTCTTCAACAGCCGTATATAGTTTAATGTTTGAATACAGCCCCCCCCACCATCTCTCTCTTCTCTCTTCAGATGTACATCACCAGCACAATCAAGACCAAGTCCAGCCGCCTGGCCAAGCCCGTGCTCTGTCTGGGCACGCTCTGTTCAGCCTTCCTCACTGGCCTCAACCGAGTCTCAGAGTATCGAAACCACTGCTCAGACGTCGTGGCTGGATTTATACTGGGATCAGCCATTGCATTGTTTCTGGTGAGAAGTGAGGAGTAAGCGAAATGTGTGGGGAAACATAAGAGGATTGGGCGGTGGGGGTGGGGGACGGCGGGGGGTGATTATTCTGAGGTGGAGTCTGGTCACAAGTCATTTTCAAATTGTGATTAATTTCAGCCTAATTTTGGAACAGACCCAAAATGGTAATTATATGATGAATTTAGGCTGTAATGCCCACCGAAGCCTGCGGCGAAGCTTTGGTACTACTTCAAAACCCCAAACTATGATTTATTTATTTATTTATTTGTTTATTTTTATTGATTTCAGTGTCAGAATTAAGTGTTGGTGAGGCTATGCAGTTTGTAAAAGCAAAGAATAGTTCACTTTCAGGCGATAGGAGGAGCGTGAAGGATGGTTTATGCTGAGATTGAATGGGGGTTCAGATACAGGCAATTAAGCATAGAGGGCTTAAGCTAAGGATGCATTTAGTTGATTGAGTGGAAAAGATAAGAGAAGATGGTAGAAAAAGTACTGAGGTGGCACTGAGATTTCCACTGAGGTCAGCAGTTGCTTTGGTTTCCAAAGAGCATGGCGAGGAAGAGGAAAGAGGGATAAATGGCAAGGTAAACAGGAGATTTAATTAACAGTGGTGTTGAATTTAGAGACAATCGAAGTTGGAACCAGTGACTAATTCTGATTCTACTCTCCCGAGGTAAGGGATATTGTTATCTGCCTTATTGAAACAATTGCCACGATGAGGGATAGATGTGCAGACTTCACACAGAAGACAGCAATTTACCTGCTCAGCTGTCTGGAACTTAATATCAAGATCAGCCGCCCATGATGTGTTGTCAAACAGCCCAGCTTCCACAGAAAATGAAAGTGGCTTTGTCAACATCAGATTTTATGCTATCTGTTTAAAATGCAGGGTAGGCATTACTGCGGAAACCCCAAAGTTGTTTTGGGGTTGAAGTGGAAGACCACCTAAGGAGAAAGGAAGGTGGAGAAATTCAAAAAGATTTATTTAAAAGCATCAGAGGCGGTGTTACTTGTTAAGTGCCGCTGGGTCGTGAGCGTCCAAACAGGAAGGATTGGAAAGAAGCAGGCAGGGACAAGGAGAGAAGACTCAAAGAAGAGGAAGTGAGGGACTGTGGTATGGACATCAGATGCTGAGATTCATATCATAGCTTCTTGCTTTATAGACAAAAAAAAAAACAGCCTTTTTACATTAATTCAGGGGGAAACACAGATTTTCTCTTACTACTGTGTCAGTGGCTGGTTCTGCACCTAAATCAGCCGCTTTAAAGCAGTTTATATTGTGGTTTGTAGTACCAGCATATAGATTCAACACATTACAGATGGAGGTTTTGTGTGATGGTTTTGGGTTGAACCTCCTGGCTGGAATTCTGAATGAAGTTATCATCCCCGTGATTATACTTTAGCATGTTGTCAGTTTTCAGTCTGGGTTAGTTCTGGTTCTGGAGCTGCACAATTATACTGGACAATTTTAGCTGCATAGCAGAAAGACATCAGCACCGTATATTGAAATACAGTCGTAACATCATCGCAGTTTTCAGCGCCGATGTCACATAGTGCTGCATGATATTAGAGCATCAATATCAGTTCAAGAAAAAAAATATTCCTCATTAGGATATGGAAAATCTGTAGTTTAGGCAGCCTAATATTTGCTTGAAAAAAATGATAGATGAGCTCCATTCCTGCTCTCCTCTGAACAAGTGGCTGTTTTCACAGAAGCAGCTGTGTCTTCACTGCTCGGGGCAGAACCAAGAGATTGAGGCAGAGCGTTGTTGTGCTCAACATATGACACACCTCTGCCTCCAGTCAGGCAACGGTCATGCTCACTTAACTTTTTCCTGTGAAACCAGCTTTACTTAAATACTGAGGAGAGTGGGTTGCAGAGAATCATTTTGAGCCTGTTGGTGTGCCTCAAAGCCAGATAGTGCAGGCAAAACCACACTTTTTTTTCTTCTCTTTTTTAAATGCTTTTTGTGTATTATTTTTTAAGTGCTAGAGAAAAAAAAAACAATTGAAAATTAGTGTTTAGTTTATTACATTTAACTATTGGGCATGTAGGGAAAGCAGCCCACTTCAATATGCAATGAATGGAATTCTACATTTCATGAATTTGATGGACATAATCTTTCAGCTGGGTTTTAAAATACCTCTCTTTCTTTAACTCTTGTTTGTTTTCTGACCCAGAAGTCTCCAATTCACCAACCCCTGTTGAGACCTGTTGTGCACAATGCTTTAAGCACTCTTTCCACTCTCCTATTTGTCCTCATTCACAAATAATGAGGGTTAGGAGTTTAAAACACATGATAAGGGTAAGATAAACAGAGTACATGCAGAATACAGAATACATTTCCCTTCATCTCAAGCTGATGCAAACTGAAAATGACAACCCTATGGGATGTTGTGAGACTGGGCTGTTAACAAAAATAACTGTCTTAATGTCAGTAGTCAGAGAAATTTTTATAGTGACATTTATCTCATGTAATGTTCTCCTGAGTTGAATATGCACGAAAGGACAGAATATGGTAGTAATGCAAAACTCTTTAGGCCTGTTGGTTCTTGAGAAAATGTAGGTCACCAAGCAGTGAGATTGACAGGTCGGTTAGGAGATGCTGTGTGTCAAGGCTAAACATTATGGTAGGTTTTCTGGCAGTGTTTTGTCCTTTTCTAAGTGAAAGGTTATGCGATGTCATTTTCAGATTGCAGCACGGTCAGAATTGAGCTTCTTGTCCTTGGAACTTGAGGAGGAGCTACTATAGCACATGTAAGCTTTCAGTGGCGGCATACATTGATTTAGTGATCTCTGAGGAAAGATTAACACAAGGAGGACAATGACTGCCTCAGCAGTTTTTTAAACAGTTAATTTCCTCCTTATAGTCATTGCAACACTGAGGAGGGCTGCAGCATCTCTGAACAAGGACCTAATGGTTCTGGTAAAGCTTTTCAAGGTCTTTTGAGGACTTCAGCAGTTTGAAGGATTGGTCTCCTAAAGGAAATTAATTAATGAAGAGAAAGAAGTAAGTGTATTAAAAAGCCTGCTGATGTCAGCATTGAAAAAAAACAAATACTAATAGACTTTTCAAATAGAAAATACATTGTGTCTTTGGAAAGATTTATCATCCACCAGGAGATTGTTTGTTTTTTTTTCACTGTTTGTTTTGGCTTCTGGTTCATTTTTGTCATTTTGGAGGTTCAGGTTACCACTTTACCAAAGAAAAAGTAGAGGCGCATGCTTATATGCATGGGGGGTCCCATTTACAAGGGTTCAAAATATGGCGAAATACCATATAAACAACTTGCACCTTTTTCGGGTAGAGAACGATACAAATGCACATTCCATCGTCCCCTTACACCACCCTGATTTGACACCTTGTTATAAGACCTAACAACCTGATTTTGTTCTGCTAAGCTGAATCTTGAGGCAAGATTTAAACTGAAGTGTAATTGTCATGTTGTGAGCTGTATGGATGACCCAAACGGAGGAGTTTCCAGCAAGCGTGATTTAATAACAAAAAAACAAAATCCAAACTTAACTCACAGTAGCGACTGAAGACGGGAAAGCAAGACAGGAACATGGAAGGAGAATGGGCAGAGACATCCAGGAGGTGAAACAGATGAACCAGCGAACAGAAAGGGAAAGAAAAGACATAAATACACAAAGGAGCAAACGAGGGGCATGTGCGGGCAATCAGGAAAATACACGGAGGGAAGTAAAGGAGAGCACAACAAAGACAAGACAGACCTTTAAAGTAAAACAGGAAACAAGGTAGACTAGGAACACTAACTAAACCCAGAAAACATGCTGTGCCCAACCCACACCATAACAGTAATTATACTCTGCACCTACTGGAACCAGGCACCAGCTTGGCCAGTGCTCTTTACATCGATGACAAGACACAAAGTGGAGCAAAGTAGCCTGCTCCGGTCACCAGGGAGGCGCATCAATGAAAATTAGAACACTAATGTCATGCATAAATGTATTTAAAGCTGCTATATCAGCTTACAGTTTAGACTCCCTCTGACAGATATTGATGTAAGAAATACATTGTGATTCTGCGGTGTAATTTGCAGATTCTGGCCCAGCAGCTCTAATTCACCAATTCCCTTGGTCTTAGAGCTCCAGAGATTGGCTGTCCATGAACTGTTACAAACAAGAAAACCTTGAGAAACCTCCCGCACTGACTCGTGCTGCTTCATTTTCCTTTTTGCTATTGCCTGAGGGCATGGCTGATGTTTGATGGGCTTAAATCCCCTTCAGGCTGCCATCTTTGATTAGCTAGAAAATGGAGAAGTTCAGAATACTACAACATTTTTATCTCAACTGGGAAAAAAATTTAAATAAACACACACAGAGACACACACACACACATACATATATACACACACATACATATATATATATATATATATATATATCTCCGTTCCATACGACCTGCATGGGACAATTTGCTTTTGTGTCCCGCGGTATATATGTTCCAATAACTTTGCACTGGACTTGCACGTGAGTGTGCATGCCTTTTAGGCAACAGGCCCGCTACTGCATGTCAATGTCCACTCACCTCTGCTCACTCACAGTGACCAGCCTATCACACTTTGGCCGGTTGGCTGCAGGTCATAGACGCAGAGAAAAAAAAACAAGCAGGCATGGCCAGCGGTAGCAGAGAAATTGGGAAAAAACTTTTTTTAATCACCGCTGTGGGGGCATTTTGGTTTTGTTGTTGAATACACCGGCGAGGGAGTGAAAACAGTTAACAGTTAACAGAACTCAATCTTCCACCTCCGTAAACCCGCGATCTTACCTCTGTAAGATCCAGTTGTTACCAGTTGTGCGTCTCGGCGCAGCTGATGTGCTTTTTGAAAATACTGCAGAACGAATCTTTGGATGCACATTTAAAGATCACTAACAATTAATGTTCCTGTCCCTCCTCGACCACCAACAGTTTCAGACATATCGGAAATAAATTCCCGCATCCAGCCTTTTACAGCTTGACACCAGAGACAAAGATCTCCTTGGTTTCCTCCACAGCAGACATCTGAATGAGATCATGCCACAGCTGTACAGACTGACGTGTCTGGCTGTGACTATTCCCACATCCACCACAACTGCTGACCAGACATCCTCTGACCTCAAAAAGAATAAAAATGTATGCAAGTAATACGGTGATGCGTAATCGAGAGGTGGAGCCGTTTGTGCACGTCCACATGTGACAAGGTGGACGCACATTTATTCCATTTGGACGCGCTCTTTTATGCACCGACATGTGAATTGCGCTTTCTGCAAACTCGGTATCTTGCGATTGCGGGTTTAGGGTAGCAGGTGGTCTGAAACTGTACCGAAACCGTGACACAAAAACCACGGTACGGACCGTACCATGAGCCATCTGTACCGTTGCACCCCTAACATATACAGTGGAGGAAATAAGTATTTGATCCCCCGTTGATTTTGGCAGTTGTCATAATAAGAAAAAAATGAACAGTCTCAGATTTTTATGGCAGCTTTATTTTAACATTTATAGATAGAATATTGAAAAAAAAAATTGAGAAAATTACACAAAATGAAAAATAAAAATTAGTTTGTAAGTCATTGAGGGCAATAAGTATTTGATCCCCGACCAACCTTGACCAGTGTTGGTTCCCACAGACCACTGGCATACTCCTAATCTCACTGAAGTGATTACCTGCATGAGAAACACCTGTTCCAAATAGTCACCTGTATAAAAAGCCACCTGCCCACAGACTCAGATGTCAGGGACAAAGTTGTTGAACTCCACAAGGCTGGAATGGGCTACAAAACCATAAGTAAGAAGTTGAATGAGAAGGTGACAACTGATGGTACAATTATTTGGAAGTGGAAGAAGTACAACATGACTGTTAATCAACCTAGGCTGGGGGCTCCATGGAAGATATCACCTCGTGGGGTCTCAATGATCATGAGAAAGGTTAGAGATCAGCTGAGAACTACACGGGAGGAGCTGGTTAATGATCTCAAGGCAGCTGGGACCACAGTCACCAAGAAAACGATTGGTAATACACTGAGACGCAATGGTTTAAAATCCTGCAGTGCTCTAAAGGTCCCTCTGTTCAAGAAGGCTCACGTCCAGGCCCGACTCAGGTTTGCCAACGAACATATTAATGACTCAGAAAGAGACTGGGAGAAGGTGCTGTGGTCAGATGAGACCAAAATTGAGCTCTTTGGCCTCAACTGAACTCGACGTGTTTGGAGGAAGAGAAATGCTGAATACGACCCCAAAAAACACCATCCCTACTGTCAAGCATGGCGGTGGAAGCCTTATGCTTTGGGGGTGTTTCTCTTCTAAGGGGACAGGTCGACTTCACCGCATCGATGGGAAGATGAACGGGGCCATGTACCGCAGAATCTTGGGTGACAACCTCCTTGCCTCCACAAGGACATTGAAAATGGGTCATAGATGGGTCTTCCAGCATGACAACGACCCAAAACATACAGCCAAGGAAACAAAGGAGTGGCTCCATCAGAAGCACATCAAGGTCATGGAATGGCCCAGCCAGTCTCCTGACCTTAATCCTATTGAAAATCTATGGAGAGACCTGAAGCTTCGAGTTTTAGTATTAGATCATGTTTTGCTAGGGGATCAAATACTTATTTCCCTCAATGACTTGCAAATTAATTTTTATTTTTCATTTCATGTAATTTTCTCAAATCTTTTTTCAATATTCTTTCTATAACTGTTAAAATAAAGCTGCCATAGAAGTCTGAGACTTTCATTTATTTCTTAGTATGACAACTGTCAAAATCAGTGGGGGATCAAATACTTATTTCCTCCACATATATATATATATATATATATATATATATATATATATATATATATATATATATACATATACATAAAATCACAGTTTAAGATAATGTCACCGTATTCTTAATTGCTGTACAAATGTCTAAAAACACACATTAAAATAATTTTTTACAAAATCTTGTGATTTTCTTGCCATACTAAAACATTAGAAGACAAAATCTTATCAAAATGAAACTTTTACATTAAAAGGTCAAACAGCTGGCACAGAAATAGATTTTCTCTTAAATGAACAAAATAAATAACAGGAACAACGCTTATTTCTCTGGTGCAAAGTTCGATAAACACGTTAACAACCATAGTAGGTCAAAATATGCAAACAATTATCAGTGCAACTATAGATGAAATAAACTTTGGACTTTAAGCTGAACCTTAAATATGTACAAATGTGCAAATAAAACATTTACTTGCACAAATTACTAGGGGTGTGAATCTTTCACTCACAAAACGATCCGATTCAAATCTCGATTCATAGGCTACGATCTGATTCGGGGACGCCACTGGAGTTCTCTTGAGAGTTCACGCGCCCGTTGGCACAACAATGGCAGGTCTGGATCGCTGGACCCTCAGGAAAACCGATTCGCGGCCGTAAATATGGGACATCGGACCGTTCGTAATGCATTTTTACCGATCCAGTTCTCCATTGACTGATGCACTAGGATCGCATAAGTCACAGACCGATAACCGATTCAAATCGGTTTATCTTTACACCCCTACAAATTACAATAAAATGTAAACAAGTGCTCTGCAGACATGATAATTGTCCTCCACCAGTTGTCCCTCTGCATTCTTAATAAAAACAAAATATGCCCAGACCTCGGATTTCGTCCTTTTAGTGGGTGGGTAAATGTCCAGCGTGCTATCACCACTTTCTGCCATGATTACGTTGCGATGCCTATGTTACAAGCTACATATTCACATAAGACACAGTCGCGAGTCGCTCACAGACTTGAATGAGGCTGATATTAGATATTCTGCAATAGACTGCAATAATGAGATTAGGTCAAACATAAACAGTAAGCGTGTTTACACACAGACACACACACACCCATATATATTTATATACATATATATATCAGTCTAGCATGAAAAAATCTTAATCACTTATTAGGTATTAGGTTTATGTACACAATAATAAAATAAAATAAAGTATGTATGTATGTATGTGTGTATATACGTACTCAAGACACATCCGTAATACACGAGCAATTTCACATGCAGTCGGATCACTCCCCAGACTGTACACACAGAGGTGTGTACAGCCACAACCAAGGTTTATTTCACCTTGCTGGTTTGTTGTAAAGCAGAAATGTAAACACCTTCAACGAGACAATCTCAGCAAATGAAGGCAGCTCTGCTATTAACCTCTTTCACCTTCATACAAACCTATTTCCATTATGCACCGTCCCGATAGTCAGGCAGCGAGGGATTGTAAAAAGTAGAAAACCTGCAACAACCATCATCAGTTTCTCTTTTATGGTTTTTAATTGGGACGCATGTACCCTGACGCAGCCACTAATGCAACAGGCATAAGGAGAAACTACGAACGCACTGCTTTCCTGAAATCCCTTGCATAGGCAATAAACATGCCTCCTCACTTTTTATAGAAAAATAATGGAATCCATGGGATGTGAGCGATTTGTCGCTTGAGTAACGAACACCATCTGTCAGGAGTAGGTGATCAGCTGATCTGAGACCTGATTACTGATGTCACACCAACTGCA
This sequence comes from Hirundichthys speculiger, assembly GCA_018398805.1. Taxonomy (NCBI): domain Eukaryota; kingdom Metazoa; phylum Chordata; class Actinopteri; order Beloniformes; family Exocoetidae; genus Hirundichthys; species Hirundichthys speculiger. The sequence goes on along the minus strand of JAGFBZ010002434.1, from coordinate 130,337 downwards.
GCTCCTGCAATGGCCACCTTAGGCTGCCTCCAGAAATGAGACACTCTTAATAGATATTTTCAGAGACCTAGATAACACTATAAAAATAATCAGATTTTCCTTAAAATTAAATGAAACCTACCTGAGAACCACAGAACATGATGTATAAGGAGGCAGCACACACACTCACATGGGGGCTTGCAGATCTGTGACTTTCTAGTCTTTCCTGCACTAGGGGCCTCCCCCCAGTGATTCCAGGCAAAGTAGACAGTATCACCAATCGCATAGGCATCAGTGCTGAGCTTTTCCTTGATGTGAACATTGCTAAGGGATTTCTTGTGAGGTTCAACTTGTTGACACTCTCATTTTGTCCTTCCCCTCATGCCAAATTGGTGCCTTCCATCTTCTTTGCACAACAGATCTTTCACCCACTTTACCAACATCACATCAGCCATGAAGGGATATTTGTAGAGCTTCTTTGCTTTGGAGTCATGTGATTTACCCTCAACAGCATCGTAAGTGGTACATCATAGTTGTTTGAAGGTAGAAAATGGCTTGAAATTCGGTGATGATCTGTATTACTTGTTTTGGCTTGTTGCCTTCTTTAACAAAAAGTGGTCTTATCTGAAAAAAAGCACCAAATGCAACACACTACGACTGTTACTGCCAGCTAGCGGATAAAAATAGCACCATTGCACAGTACTTGGATAGACTCTATTAAAACTGATATTTCGACATGAAAACATTTCTTTAACAGCTTTAATGTCCAACTTTACAACAAAGACCTCCATATTTACAAGATGATACAAAAAATTGTGGTGGTCTCTAAAAAAAGGCAAATTTGCAGGAGTCAATTTTATTTGAACAACTCACCATCTTAAGTTTTATTCATCTTTGCAAAGTGCCTTGGGTTTGCAGTCAGATCCGATCTTTGCAAGTTACAACTGGCTCCAAAAATCCTGGATGGCAACAGAAAAATGACACTTTCTAGGTACTAAACTTGTAAACCAATGGGTGACATTCACATGTACAGTCTTTTCCTTGGCATATTAATGATAGTATTGAGCTCAGTGCATCAAATATTCACCAACATGTGAGCATGGGAGTAGACTTCTTGCGACTTTTTTGCCATTTATCACATTTATATACCAGTTTCACTGTTAATGTTGAACTGTCCTTTTACTTTACAGGGCATATGTGTGGTAAACAACTTCAAAGGTGTTCATAGTGCAGCAACTAAACAGAAGACTGAAGAATACCGTGGTCTGCCTCTCATGACTTTCCCCCGTGTAGAGAGCCCACTGGAGACCCTCAGTGCACAGGTAGCTACTAAAACTTGACGTGGAGTCTAAATGATTCTAATCTCTGTGATGAGCATTATCTTTCTTCATTAATTGGCAGAGCTACCTCATGGGTTTGAGCTTAAAATAAAAATCTTCCCTTTCAAAGCTTGGAGTTTGGAGGACTGGAACTTGACTTGTACTATAAGTTGCTGTAACTGTATTTTATTACAATGTGCTTGTTTTAAAAAAAAAAAAAAAAAAAAAAAAAATCCCCATGGTTAATTCTTTCTTGCTCGCTTGCTTTCTTGCTTCCTGAAGCAGTGACACTTGTCAAGGGCATGGCATTTGCACCACACCCCTGTCCTCCTTATGAAAGGACACAGAAACTTACACAGAGCACTCCTTGCACTGGTTGACGATGACCATCCTTTATCTTTTCTCCTTCACACCTTTCCCTTCTCCTCTTTCTCTCTGTCACATTCTCTCCCCATCCTTATACTTCCTCCCTCCTGTTTTCCTCTGACATGCATTTTCAGAACCACTCAGCATCGATGACGGAGGTCACATGACTAAGGGGGCAGCACCGGGTCACGTTTGCGTCTCCACAGCACTTCCAGGCACAATGACGAGGACGCATGCCACGTGGCGCCGAATGCTAACAAAAGATCCTCTTGATATCCGTTTGACTCACCTGGTGGACAGATTACTCCATGTTTGAAATGGTTTTTCATCAAGTTTGGCTATGCTTAAACCAACCCACCAAGCCGCACAGATTGCATCTGCCCAAAAGTCTTACAGAGCCAACTTACTTTAAGCACAGGTTATTTTTACAGGTATCATTTACCTGTCAATCATTTATAACATGGGGCACTTTTGTCCTCCAGGGTGCGTTATCTTTAGTTATAGAGGATGGTGTTTTGTACATTTTGTATGAGCGAGTGCTGTAGCCTATCCTGACGATGTTAAACCTGTGCACTTCCTGTCAGCTGACTCACTTTAATTTAAATTGCATCCTGTCAGGTGAAATGCATCGTCTGTCACCACATCCATCCCACTCAGCCTGAAAATTCTGCAATGGAAAAGATATAGATGTTGTTGTTCTGTGGTGTTTGTCATTTGTACAGAAAAAAAATAGAATCCTTCTTTTTATTATCTCTCTGTACATTAATTGACCATTCTCAGGTCATATTTTTTAAGGATTTTTGTTAATCTGTATAACTATTATGATCCATTTGGACCTGTTTGCCTGCTGTAAACCTAGATATGTTATGGTATCGACTTAGGTGTTTTGGGGAACAACTTCTCTTCCCTTTTGGAGGAAATGTGAGGAAGGGTCAGCGCCTCCCTCAGCGTTAGAAATTGGGGTTCAAGATCCTGTTATCAGCTGTAATATTTGAAAATGTCAGTGGTTGAAATGCTCACTCCAAGTGTCTTTCACCCCAATTTCGTGATTCACTATGATGTTGATACAGAATATTCCAGTGGGGCTCGCCAGTCTCAGATCTATACAGTTATTTCATTACTGTGGGTTTTAGAATTATATATGGGCTGAAATTTGATTGGAAGACATCCCCAAATGAACAGATTTGGGCAGAGAAGAGGGGAAAAAGGGTGCATTTGAAGTTGGGCGACCCTTTCAGTGCAAATCAGGCCAATGACTCACGCTTCACTTTTCCTCCTTGAAGCACCTCTCCCTTTCCCCAACCCACCAGTGGATTGTGATGCAATGTTGTGATTCCATTTCCTATTGGAAGATATGCCCAGCATGAAGAGAGAAGTCAAGATGTTTTATAGATATTACTCATTATTATTGTGATTACATCTGTCTTTTACTTTAAGAACAAAAAAGTGTTTCATCAGAAATACTACATATATATTTTTTTTGATTTGTCCAAAAAAATTAAATAGCCAGTAGCAACAATGGATTGTCTAGTGATCTCTCTTTTGTATTTGAGTGAAAATGGTTAGCTTTTCATTTACTAGAAAATATGTAATCAAAGACAGTTGATATCCCTCTTGACAGAAATGCAATTGATGGAACACGAAGGAAACGTGATTGTCCTTGTGTTTGTTTCACTATCCAGAGATTTGTGTCTCTTCTGCTGCATACAAATCCTTTACTCCTTGTTGCCTAATCTGCAGCCTAGAGGTATGGGTCCATTTTCCTTTTATTTAACAAAATGTCCTTGAATTCAGCCCTGAGAAAGGATGTGATTTTGGGCTTTAAAAGTATTGTGTTAATGAAACATATAAATATGAAAGATCACAAGTCTGGCATTAGCATGCATCCAGACAAGCAGTGCAGATGCACATTGCATTTAACCCTCTACAGACCTCTAAGACTGTTACATACATGTACAAATCACATCCCCAGGAAAGTTAAGAAATGTCTAAGATCAAAAGAGAAAAAAATAAAGTTTGGTTGTTTGGACCCGGACTGCAGGCAGGCCAGTCAGGTCTATGAACCCACACTGTAAGTGGTGAGGTCTGGCATGGTACTGCTGAAATAACAACAGATCTCCCTGGAAAGGCTCTTGAGTTGATGGTAATATGTCTGTCCAGAATTCTAATATAAGCCTCTACATTCATGGTAACCTCTTACAGAGGTTATGCTAATCTCCTTCCATCAGCATATCCCTAAACCACCAAAGATGCTCATTTTTCCATTTTACCTCACAACAGCTTTGATGGAGTTTCTTATCTTTGGCATGTAGAACCCAAAATATGACTTTCCCGAGGTCAAGTCCACTCTCTTTCCATCTCCCAACCTTTTCTCTTTTTTTTCTTCACCCCAAGCATCAAATTCTAGATTTACTTGAATGATCTAAATACAAACGTGGTCAAAGGAAAAACTATCATTCCCTTTGTACTAGTGTCTATTAGAGGAAACATGTTATGCCATTTTCTTTGCCATTTCCTGAGGTTTTAATGAAATGTCTCTGACTTGCTTTTGTCAAAATTCCCAAAAACATATAGTAGAGCAGCTCAAGCTCAGCCATGTATTTACACCCATGTTCAAATCATCCACTTTCAGGGGTCAGAATGAGCCACTCAGCTCCACCATGACGTTTGTACAGAAATTTAACCCACTGAATAACACCATGAAGCCCCCCCCAACTTATTTAATTTATTTTTTTTAAGTATAAGGAGACAGTATGTAGCCTGAGAGCACACTTTACCACACAAATACTGACATACCCCCCATCTGGTTTGGCTGCAGACAGTTGGTACACATATAACTTTTTTAAAGCGTAATCTTGTAGACTGTTTTGGTGTTTCACTTGTTCATTTTGTTGAAACACGTAATGGGAGATTGAAATAAGATTACAGCCAGTTGTCGAAGGCAGTAGGACCCCTCAAAACTTATGTTGCAATTCTTACATCAGGTATAGTCTTTATAAACCCTGGCTTTCACTGTCTGCCCATTCCTATCTGTTTAGTTTTCAGAGGTTAATGTTAGTAACTGCTGTTTATAGAGGCCATGTTTCTCTGATGTCTGTTTTTGAAATGACAAAACGACTATGGTGCATTCGATGACAAATGGGAACCTGGAATTTCCAACTTCAGATGAAAAAGAAAACCTAATTTTCTAGAGGGGAAATAAAAGGGAAAAAAAAATGACAAAGGATCAGCTGAGCATTACTAGTTATTTTGTTAAGTAAACTATACAACTCTTGATGACAGTTGATGTTATTTGCTAAAAAGAAAAGAATAGTTGTCTTCCAACATCCAGGTAGATGCAGCATGATTTAAGGCTGAATTCGGGTGGAGATATAAAGATGGGGAGCCTGGATAATTCTAACTCTGATTTGGTATCTGTGATGTCATAGTACCCTTGCAGATCTGAACAACACATTGGGCTTCATATTTTCAAATAAATTGGGAAAGTTGTTATGTCAGAGATTATGATCTGGAAGTCATTTTAGAGACTCCACTGGATTGCATATTTGCTTGCCTAAGTGGCCCCTAACAAAGTGACAGGATTTTGTTTTGTCATTGTTTAAGTTGGTACTCACTTTAGACACATCTTCATACATTCTTTAGCTGGGAAAAGTGATTTCTTTTTTTTTTTTTTTTTGAACAAATCAAACATTTATTTCTGTATATTCTATTTTGGGAACCTTCACAAATTTCCTGAAAATAAGGTTTGGGAATTTTAAAGGTTGGAATTGTGGGTTAAATTAGTGGTCAGTACACAGCCATGACAGATCCGGATGAAAAAATAAACAAAAGACCCCCCCCCCCCCCCCCCGCCCTCTCAATCGCATAATAAATGTGGTAGTGCATGCATATAGTGGAGGAAATAAGTATTTGATCCCCCACTGATTTTGGCAGTTGTCATACTAAGGAATAAATGAACTGTCTCAGACTTCTATGGCAGCTTTATTTTAACAGTTATAGAAAGAATATTGAAAAAGAATTTGAGACAATTACATGAAATAAAATATAAAAATTAATTTGCATGTCATTGAGGGAAATAAGTATTTGATCCCCTAGCAAAACATGATCTAATACTTGGTGGCAAAACCCTTGTTGGGAAGCACAGCTGTCAGACGTTTCTTGTAGTTGCTTACTAGGTTTGAACACATCAGGAGTAATTTTCGTCCACTCCTCTCTGCAGATCATCTCCAAATCCTGAAGATTTTGAGTCTTGCACTTGGAAACTCGAAGCTTCAGCTCTCTCCATAGATTTTCAATAGATTAAGGTCAGGAGACTGGCTAGGCCATTCCATGACCTTGATGTGCTTCTTATGGAGCCACTCCTTTGTTTCCTTGGCTGTATGTTTTGGGTTGTTGTCATGCTGGAAGACCCGTCCACGACCCATTTTCAATGTCCTTGTGGAGGCAAGGAGGTTGTCACCCAAGATTTTGCGGTACATGGCCCCGTTCATCTTCCCATCGATGCGGTGAAGTCGACCTGTCCCCTTAGAAGAGAAACACCCCCAAAGCATAAGGCTTCCACCGCCATGCTTGACAGTAGGGATGGTGTTTTTGGGGTCATATTCAGCATTTCTCTTCCTCCAAACACGTTGAGTTGAGTTGAAGCCAAAGAGCTCAATTTCGGTCTCATCTGACCACAGCACCTTCTCCCAGTCTCTTTCTGAGTCATTAATATGTTTGTTGGCAAACCTGAGTCGGGCCTGGACGTGAGCCTTCTTGAGCAGAGGAACCTTGCGCGCACTGCAGGATTTTAAACCATTGCATCTCAGTATGTTACCAATAGTTTTCTTGTTCCCAGCTGCCTTGAGATCATTAACCAGCTCCTCCCGTGTAGTTCTAGCTGATCTCTAACCTTTCTCATGATCCATTGAGACCCCACGAGGTGATATCTTCCATGGAGCCCCCAGCCTAGGTTGATTAACAGTCATGTTGTACTTCTTCCACTTCCAAATAATTGCAGCAACAGTTGTCACCTTCTCATTCAGCTTCTTACTTATGGTTTTGTAGCCCATTCCAGCCTTGTGGAGTTCAACAACTTTGTCCCTGACATCTTTTGACAGCTCTTTAGTCTTGCCCATGGTGGAGATGGTGGAGTATTACTGAGTCTGTGGGCAGATGGCTTTTTATACAGGTGACTATTTGGAACAGGTGTCTCTCATACAGGTAATTACTTCAGTGAGATTAGGAGTATGCCAGTGGTCTGTGGGAACCAACACTGATCAAGGTTGGTCGGGGATCAAATACTTATTTCCCTCAGTGACTTGCAAATTAATTTTTATTTTTCATTTCGTGTAATTTTCTCAATTTTTTTTTCGGTATTCTTTCTATAACTGTTAAAATAAAGCTGCCATAAAAATCTGAGACTGTTCATTTATTTCTTAGTATGACGACTGCCAAAATCAGAGGGGGATCAAATACTTATTTCCTCCACTGTATATATAAAGTAAATGTATTGATATTAACAGGTGGCTATTTATTTTCTGGACAAAAATTCTGGGAGACCCAGTGCCATTTGCGGTTGTGCTTGAATAGAAAAAAAAAAGAAATGAATAGATAACTAAAAAATAATTGAGAACATTAATTACAATCTGAACCAAAAAGCAGAACTTTCCTATTGTTAGCTTTTGTTTAGAAAGGTCCCCTAAATTGATCTTTATGACTTCCTCTTTGGGGCCCATATGACTTAATTCTTCTCTTTCACAGTGTCATATCCTGTGTGGCAGGGGCGATTCTAGGGTCAGAGCGTTCGGGGTGCTGAGCACCCAATGAGCCCCACGACAACCCACAACCCCACCTTTTTTCACACAAAACCAAAAAACGTTTATTGAAAAATAATTTTGGATAATCATTATGGCATTTATGAGAGAAGAGCATAATCTTTTGGGAAAAAAACTGACTGGAAAGACATGCAAATCTTTGAAAATTTCAATGAAAACTTAAATGCCACAATGCCATCGCATACTGTATATATGCACAACACAATATATGTGTTTGTTACATTTTCTGTAGATTATTTGCAAATGGCCATCTCTAACCAACTTGCACATCTGTCTGAACTTTTATACACCAATGTAAGTCATCAATAATTAATGATCAAAGAAGCTCCACATCAAGAGCAAAGAAGGTAAAACCAAAAAGTCCCCCAAATGCAGATTATTTACCCAGGTCTTGAAAATATTTAGAAATTATAGATATAAAAAGAAATCTTGGAAAGTACTTCCCTTGAATTCCCATTTGACTCTACCACGTATGCAGGTAATGCACTCTAACCGTGCTAACAGCGCTAACTGAGCTAATGCAGCTAACGGTGCTAACTGAGCTAATGCGCTAACTGGTAAACGGTGCCTGGACTCTAGTAATGTTACTCGCCGATTTGGTATCGGAATCTGAACAACTCTAAACGGAAACAAGGGTGAGAAAGCTTTGGAACAACTTGGTTCACAACAACTAAGCAAATTCTCAGTGTGTGTGTGTATGATGTTGGACAACAGGCTGTGGTCCTACAGAGCGGTGCAGGTAACTTTGAAGAGGAGAAGTAACGTTAGTGAAAAGAGGACGATACCATTAGGCCGGGTCGTTTTCATTTTCATTCTTAAAATATAAACTTAAACCACAAACTATGGATTAAGTTTTGGACATTATCTAAGCCTGTCAAATGCGAACTAAAATTTTAGAATAACAACATTTCTTACCCCAGGTTTTTGGGGTGCTGAATTTCAATTTAGGGGTGCTGAAGCACCCCTAAAAAGAGGGCTAGCCTCGCCCATGCTGTGTGGCAACCATTTCTGCTCACACCATACTAGAGCCTGGTAACACATGCTCACTCAAGTGATTAGAATGTGCACGGATATGCTAAAACCAAGTTCTTATTTAAATCTTCTGTTGATTCATCCTGTTACTACTGCATGGGCTTCAGTGATGTTTATATTACCGCTTAGCAAGGTATACATGCAGAAAGACACAAAGGGAAGCTGACGGCTCAGCCAGTGCACTTTCTCTTTTGCCCCGTCAGGTATTCATTTCAGCTGTGACAGCCTGCGCTTACCCTGCAGACACACTGACTAAATAGATAGGGGCTCTGTGTGTGTGTGTGTGTGTTTGTGCGATATTTGACCATGTGTTCAAAAAAAATGTCATCATCGGCTGTTCTGAGTGTGTCTCCCTGTCCAAATTGCTGTCTCCTTTATGAGTGTTCCAGCCAAATATCGTTTCAGGAAGGGAGCAAAGCTCTGAGTGGTTTAGTCATTTATATAGCTGCAGGGCATTTTATAATGGAAGCGGACAAGATGTGTGGAAATAAGTTAATGCAGGTGAATCTTAGCGGCTGGTTTGGAAGAGAAGCATGCCACTGACAAAATCCTGAACTCATAGTTTAACTGACATGGGCCTGGATGTTAGCTGTCTTACTGGTGGTAGGAGTTGGTGAACGAACATCTTTCAAATCCTGTTGATATCATCACATTACTATCTGCTATAGAAGTCTTAGAGACTTGTAGGAACTGGATGTTTGTGTATATATATATATATATATATGTATAGAGAGAGATTCCTCCCTTAGTCACAAAATAATTAGCAAAGAACAGAGTTTAATTTTTAATAACAGAACATGTTCAAACCAGAAAAGATGCAAGAAACGTGATCAGAGAAGAAGTGTTTTGGTGGCTTTACCTGTGAGTGCTTTTCACATGAAGTAACATGTCAGAGTCAGATCAGAGGTCTATGCACTCTTTAGCAGTGGGTTTACAGAGTGATACTCCAGTCTTTGTGGTTGGGAACAATTTTACAAAAGCACCAGTTTATGACTAGGTTATGTATCACTACATCAGCTTGTTGGTTGTCACCAACTCCAAAAAAAATCCTTCAGACCATAACTCAAACTCTGACAAGTTAAAAAATGACCTTCAAAACTTTGGGAATGCATCAGTGGAGTGCAGGATAACATTGTACAATGATTTGTGAGTCAATTGTGTGCAAGATGTCAACCAGGTCTTCATTATAAAGGTGTCTTCTGAAAGCTTTACACTGATTCCTTTTTTTTTTTTTTTTCCCATTAACTCCTTTCAACAACAGCCCTATCAATACTGTAAAGACTTATAAGAGAAAATGGCTGTAGCCAAAGTAAATGCAGTGCCAAAGGCCAGTAACATTAGGTCATCAGTGGTAATATCAAGCAATTACCAGCAGCCGTATGTCTGAGAGATGCAAGGTTTCAGCAAGACACCAAGACATAAAGACTTAACTGACTGGGTTCAACCACAGGTTATTGTACATTCTTAACAATTAGTCCATTAAGCTTATCATCAAAGCAAGCAAATCAGTACCATTGAAAAAACAATGGAAGATGGAAAGTATGGAAGGTACAAAAGGGACTAGTAAGCAGTAAAGGAAGGCCTCGGGGGGGGAAAAAAACGAATGGATCAGAAATGAGTGAAATGGAGGTTGAGAGAACAAAGAGGATGTGCTTCTCTTCATCACACAACAAGCTAATGAGAATGTCAGAACAAATTTGGCTCTAAGATTTGTAGTTCACCCTTGTCCAGTGCTTTTCAATCAAATCTTTCCTTCCAAAAGTCAGAAATGTTCCAGGTGGAGTCTTAGAGCTGGATCTATTCCCTGGTGGACATTTCATTCCAGCCTTCAGGGGAAGTCCTGAGCCTAAAAATCTGCAAGTATTCCAACTGCAGAACGCAGGCAAGGATCCTGTTCCAGAACCCAGAGGTTTTGGAAGCTTGTCCTGTGTTTGACAAGGTTTCTCCGTACAAAACAGAGGAGGCAAGCTTTAGAAGTCCGGGAGTGCGTTTGTGTGTTGGTTTCGTCTGTTGGTGGGACTGGGCATACTGAACAAACTGGTTGGGCTGTTGTTTTGTGGGCTGACTGGCTGGGGTCTGGTTGGCTTGCTGGTTTTCTAATTGGTACTGTTCCAGCTCTCTCTTCCTCCGCATGGCTGACTGCAGCTGCTGCTTAATTGCAAGGATTTGACCTTCCAGTTCTGTAAGTTCCTGAACCAGTGAATTCCTGCCCACACTCAGGCCCGGACCACATTCGCTCACTCCTAGACCCCGGCATTGTATTACACCCTGCCCAGTTCCTGCCTGACTTTGCCCCAGACTCTGGCCCAACCCTCTACCTAACAGGTCTGATCGACCATTAGATGTGGTCACTAGGGACAGATGCTTCTCCAGCAGTGGAAGAGGATGGGGATGAGGGAGTGGCGAAGGGGGAGGTGGAGGTGGAAGATCCTGGGAGGACGGGACATTCCAGGTCATTCTGTATGTCTTGCGGAAGGAACCTTCGTCTGTTGCAGTGGCTGGATTCTGCAGGATTCCAAGAGGCAGACTGGTTGTTTCCCTCATTGCACCTAGAGATAAACCATATGCAAAGCAAAATGTTGAGCAGAAATTACCAAAACGGGAGAACAGTGTACAATCTGACTGCATCTTTTCTCATCTGAATCCTGTGTATAAGCTCAGATGATATCTTACTGTATCGTGCAGATACAAAGATTATATCAGTGCTACATTTAAACTAAGAGACGCTGCTGCACATGCAGATCAATGCATATTGTGTGACAAATGTCAATTTAAGCAGAACTAGATCCTCAGCAACATAGACAGAAGCATTTCTAAAGGCCTAAAGTTCTAGACGTCATCTCTGAGCTCATGATTTTAAGACTCTTGGATACCAGTCTCAATATTTGCTAAATTAGTTCAAATGTTATTTGAGTTATTCCTTTAAAAGAGACATGTCATGATCCTGTGCCGTCAAGTATATCGGGTCAGTCATGGATCTGTTGACTGATCAGCATTCCGCCATTCCAGTACAAACATAAATACCTCAACATGTAAATATCACGACAACCTGTGGATAGATTGTCTTAAACATTTATACAAACAAAATCAATTAACATTCTCCACATATTTTGGAGTTCTTCAGTTTCCTCCTATAAACGATGGTCCTCTAGTCATGAAGACTTTTGATGATCTCTCTTTTCATTTGATGACATGATCGGGTCTATATCTTTTAACTGTCCAATATTGTGACAAAATACAAGAGAACAATTATAACTAGACTAGGTTGAACTTGGAGTTAAGTATCAACATTTTATTGCTAATACTCACAAAATCTGAACTCATTGTAATCACTGTATATAATATTAGACTTTGTGGCATGCTATTATACCTTATGTTCCATTATCTTGGCCTGCACTGAGACATTTAGATAATTTCCTATCTAAAGCATTACTAGCGTAATTATCATAAGCTTTTCATTCAAAGATGAGTTTGAGTTATGGTTGAGTTGTGTAATTGATGTATTGTAACAAAATGTCACTATGACAATCAGCATCGACACAACTAGTCAAAGGTTGTCTGCATTACCACAGACAAATCTCAGACAAATGGCATCCAACATTATTCGTAATAAAATAACTCTAATTATTATTAATGTTCCCTGACAAAGACATTCAGTGTGTTACTGTTCTCATATAACATTATCAACACTGATACATGGAGGGTGGCATGCCAATAGCTACACAAAGGCATGATACGTCCTTATAGTCTAACTTTCTACTAAATTTGTTCAGGATGAAATTCAGGTAAAATCCGAAATGTACAAGACAAAATGGGTTGGTCAGTTCTAAAGTGGAGATTACAGTTTAGCTGATTCGCAACATTGACCTGTATGCTTCCAAAGGAATAATGTTTGGTTACTGGCTGGTCAAATTAGTCAAGTTCATTCTTTCTGTAACCAATGCTTCAATCTCCTAAAAACTGTATTCCACATACAGTAACGGTAAGAGTTTGGCACATTGATGAGAATTTTTTAAGGTTTGTTGTTCATGTTAAAGCCACAACAGCAGCCGATCCTCATAAATTAAATAGCAGATGCCTGGATTCAGTCAAAATGTTGCCATGACAATGTTCATATAATACAAATATTGAGAAAACTTTCTTTTTTTCTAAATGTAGATTTTAATGAAGCCTCCACTGCATGCAGTTATGCAAGACAACAATGAGGAACTTGACTGTCAAAGCCCATTGTAGAAATCAAATTCCTGTCCAATTATTTTTCTCTGGCATGAGAACTGACCCCAACCTGTACCAGCCAACCTGGAGGTCCACATTCATCTATGAGCTAATAAGGAAAAGCAGCCACATGGAGTGGAGATGCTAGTTTGACAAAACACCATTCTGAGCTCCAGCTTGCATCACTTAATAAATGATGTCCTTCCTGCCCTCTCCTGTTCTTGATCTCATGCTGCTCCAGGGAGTGAAGGACCAGAGTGATGTTCGGTGTCTGTTTTACTGCATTTGTTCTTCCCTTTGTTGGACTCATTGATCCTTCATTATCTTGATTCATGTACCGTACTGTAATGTGAAAATGCCACAAACCACGAAAGACAGATAAAAAAATCTATTTTGGTGGAGTTTTGAAACACTGTGGCATATTAAAGTCTTTAGTTCTGTTGGAAAACTCACCTCTCAGTCTTTGTACAAAGACTTGACCATTATTTTATACTACCTCTGCAAATGATAGGTTGAAGGAAGTAAGAAAATGGTACATGTGTACGTTGTTTTTACCATCCTCAAAGTCTAAAATCAAGGCAACTGGATGAGGATTTTCTAGCTTATAAGATGTCTAAGTCATATGCAAATCACTGACTTCCATCACTCCTGGGATGTTTTTTTTTTGTCCACTGGAGGTCTTTTGGTCAAATGAATTAAGGTGCAAATGATGTCAAACAGCCTCTGAGGAGACTCAGCTGGGCTGTACGTCCTGGATCGGTGAATTACAACCCTTCTGTTTAATACCGGTTTTCCCCTTTGACAAGGTGCCTTCCTTTACTCCTCTCTTAAACCATCTGTTTTTTTTTCTGTCCAACATATGCACTTTCTTTTCCACATAAGAACACCTCATATCCCTGCACCTTGATCTGATGAGCTGGTTCTCCTGTGTTGTGCCTGTGTTTGCAGAGTTGTGTGGACTGGAATGTTTGGAGAAGGTCCTTTTAAGTTTCTCAGACAATTCCTGCCACACATGGTATGACAACATCTTCGTGCCTCTTCTTCTTTTCCTGTCAGTTAAATGCTGTGGTTTTTTTTCTTTCTTCAGACTTCTTACCTGACTTGACAAAGGCCCGGAGTGGGGAGCTGCAGGTTTGAAGTGCTGTCCTGATATGCTTGTCTTCCTTTTCTTTTTCTGCAGTCTTAGTGGGAATAAAAGTGGAAATAAAAGCCTGATGGTGTAAAGTAAAGTTCTCATAACAGACAGTTTGTGTTCCCATAGATGGTGCGAACAAGCAGCTGTTTCTTTGTGTTGTTGGTTTTCAGTAAACCTGGTATTCAAACTTCCATTCTCCTGCTGAGCACAGCACTGTCCAAAAATGGCTTGTTGTTCTTCATCCTTTCTGGTGAACTTGATGTTGTTGTCCACTGAGTTGATGTGCTCAGCGAAGGCCATAACATTTTGTCATATGTGTCATCCACATATCTGAACCAGTGGCCTGGTGTTGTTCCCTCAGAAGAGTTCAGTGATGATGGTAACAATGGGTAAAACCGGAGAATCCACGGGCGCTTCTGTCTGTAAAACTGGTCATTGTACTTGAAATAGGTGGTGGGAAGACGAAGGCCCAATGGGGTAAAGATCTGCTCTTGAGTGAAATTGGTCCTGTTTTCTAAACTTCCAGCGGACAAAAGACTAATGACCCACAGGAGTGATGGGAGGGTCAGTGATTTGCATGTTGCATGTGACTTAAAGAGCTTATAAGTTAAAAAAAAAAAAAACACCGGCCTGAAGAAGCATTCAGCTCAAACTGACTGGAAGGTTCATATTTATAAATTTATTCTGCATCAGTACCAAGTGTATTTGCAACGGAGGACTTATCCTGTTTCTTCTTTTTGTTTTGTTTTTGTGACAGGTCTGTACATTACCTTACTGTAGTTTTCCTATCTGTGGCGGTGTGCTTTCCCTGCCTGGTCCAGCTCAACACAACTCACAATCAGTGCATTTTTATTAATACATATATCTCAACATTAAACACAATGAAGGACAATGGTCTGAATAAGAAGCTACAATGTAAATAGCATTTTAAGGACTATAAGGTCACAATAATCACATTAAGTTGTGGAATTTTCTGATCATAATTACAAAGTTTAAGTAAGTGCTGGGATGACAACAAATGCAATAGCATGCATTTCAATAAAAGCTGTATTTACTCCTGTTTGTGGTTGTCGCTAAAATTGTGGCTCAAGTGCTCGACATATGGCATAAAAAAAGTAAATTGTTTCCCATTAATTAAACAAAGCTCTTTAACAAAACTGAAGCTATTTTTCAGCAGGTTTGGTGTGTACTAGTGTGAGCTGTTAGGCCTGGAGGTGTGTGTGTTTGCTCTCTTATACATCGTTTTCACTGTAATTTATTTCCAAATATACATTTATGTGGCAGTGTAAAGCTGTACTACCAATTTCAAATAAGGTATATCCTCTGAGGTGGGTTGTGGTGTGGCTCACTACACCTGACCAAACCTGCTGCTATGTGAAGACATAACTCAAAAGTGAGAAAATGAAACTCATTATTTTGATACCTTTGAATGAATGAATGAATGAATGAATGAATGAATGACTGCCATTTCAACTGCCATTTTTTTTTTTTTTTTTTTTTGAAAATTGGGTATATTATGCCTTTGAATCATGTCAAATTTCATCTTCTATTGGATTTTACAAAATTTCAAAGCTTGTCTGGAAAAAAAAGGGGTTTAGACATACTCTCTAATAACTTTGATGTTCCCTGCAGTAATTCATCAAATATGTGTTATCTGTTAGGGGAAAATAATGATATTTTTTTTTGCCATTTAAGTATACAGCCACATCAGCCAGAGCTGAAACAGAACTGAAGGACTCTCTGAATCAGAAGGTATTTTTGCTCGTGAAAAAGGTAAAAAAAAAATGAAGAGGAATATAATGATATGCCCCTGACATCAAAAGGGTCTTTAAGCCAAAAGATGACACATCTGAATATGAAACATAAAAAGAGTATCATCTCAAAATGATATAAGCACCTTTTGACAAGAGGGCACCTGTGCGTACAGCATAGCTGCAGTAAAATGGAGCATATTTGAAAAGAGGTGCACTTTATTATTCTAAGGCCTAAGCCTTTAGACAATCACCCAATTTCAAAACCTTTCTGAATGTTGCTGACAAGTCCTTTAACTGACAAGCATCAATGTTTTGTAACCAACTAGTTCACATAGAGAGATGTTTTCCTCTGTGTGTGTGTGTGTGTGTGTGTGTGTGTGTGTGTGTATAACTCGAGATGCAAGCAGATATTATTTTGAGACTATTTTGATTCTTATATTCAATCTTACTCTTACTTAAATGCAGTTATAGGTAATTGCAGCCCTGCATAATTATGATGCATGAGAATGGCTGCATTGTGTCGTTGAGTATCTTTCTGTTGTGATATCTAGAGGAGAACAAGTAGTTTCCTCTCATTGGTAGTTGATAGTTGGTTTAGTTGCTGCTTGTTTGTCATCATATCATTTATCTACTTTTTTTTAATTAGCTCTGTTGGGACCTTTTGCTCTTTAGAAGTTAATCGGTTCACCTGCTTTCTCATTCAGCAGATTTTGTTGTGATTGTGATTTCAGAAAAGACAACAACAGATAAACCAGATTTCCTATTTCTGCACATAACTGACAAGTGAGCCACTTCACTCGACAATTCTCATGGAAGGTGTAGCATATTTGAAATTAGATAATAAATAAAGTAATGTGCATGTACATAACAACTGCAACTGACCATGTGACCTGACCTGACAT
Source organism: Hirundichthys speculiger (assembly GCA_018398805.1). NCBI lineage: Eukaryota > Metazoa > Chordata > Actinopteri > Beloniformes > Exocoetidae > Hirundichthys > Hirundichthys speculiger. The sequence continues at coordinate 113,819 of JAGFBZ010002434.1, read as the reverse complement.
TGGACAGACATCCGCACGAGACTGACCTTCCGTGTACAGATGCAATATGATTTTAAAGTGCTAAATAGAGGATTCTGCTGAGACAGACAGTATAAGAGAAAATGATCAGATTATTGTAGTGAAAAGTTAGATTGTCATGATGTTAACCTTGATGTGAATTAACTCATTAATTTAGAGAAATTGTCTAGAGATTACTGTAACCACATTAGTCAAAGCATTCGGCTCAGATGTATTTGGACTGTATCAAACTCCTAACATAAATATATATATTATATCAATATCAATAGCATATCAATATCCCAGTATATAGATGCAACTGGAATTCCCAGAAGATGTGCCTGATAAAAAGGGACAGAGGGAAAGTTCCCTTGATGACAAATTGTTACTTTAGTGTTCAAAGGATTAAAATATGTGACCAGAATTGGATGAAACCTTTATGATTCATATTGGCAGCACTGATGACTGAAGGATGTTTTGCTGAGGCGTGTTGTCTTACAGGTCTGAGCTGCAGGATTCCAGGACGGGTGAGTGGTGTGACCTTGTGGTCATCTTAGGAAACGTCCTGTTAATAATTATCCTTTGAATTTGATTGTGTATTATGTCTGGCTGGAGGTGGTGCGCCTAACGGGTCTAATTGTCTCTTGCCTGCATTCTTTCTGTCCGTGCGACTGTGTTTTCTCCCTAGGTTGGAGCCTCGTGATGGTTGTTGGCTTGTCCTGTACCTGAGCGGTGTGGGGATGAAGCCTTGGCGGGACTGGCAAGATGTGAGTTTATTTGGGTTTAAATTGCACACTTGTGGATCGAGGCAATCTAGTTTTCTATCAACTAAACTCAGACAGAAACTTGAGTTGTTGTCACCTTGAGCCTCTCTATGGGGTTTATAGCTCAGGATTGGAATTTGTGGAGTACTATTGGGACCTAGATTTGAACATCAACAGCCTTGATGTCATTATGACAATGGTGGCATTTATTGTGGCTATATATATGTGGTTAATATATATATTAACAGCTTTTCCTTATTCCATCTGGGAACATTGCCAGAATCAAGAGACTGGTGTTTAAACCGGATTTGGAAAGTCTGATCTGTAAGTTCGTTTCCACCAGGTTAGACTCTTGTGAGGACCTGCTCACTGAACGAGCTGGATGTGCTGGACGTCCTGCTGAATTTCAGCTGAAACCAGGAAATGCCACCATACCGGTCCAGTACTGAAGTCTCTCTGCTGGCTTCTTGTTACTCAGAGAATAGACTTTAAGACATCTGATGCGAGCTGCGTGGAGCTGCGTTTCAGTTTTCTGCTCCTAGAAATCTGGAATGGTCATAAGATGAAGATGTGAAACTTCGATACTCGAATCCAGTCTGGAAACAGTCCTGGTTAGACGTGTGTATGACAACTGAAAAGAGTTTGTCTGCACTATTCATTCTTTTGTTTTATTTCCTAATTGGTTATTGTGATGTTTGTTTTATGGTATTGATTTTTTTCTATGTTCATGTGATTTAATGATTATTTCCTTTTGGCCAGATTTGGGAGATTTGGCTTGAATTGATGCTTGTTCTTTGCAGGTGCAGCCTAGGTGGCTCCTGATCTGAGGATCACCACCACTTGGCCTCTGTTTGATGTTTGCTTTTATGTCTGTGGGTTCTGTTGTTGTGTTTATTACTTGCGACGCAATCTTCTAATTTACAGGTTGGAAGCTGGCTGTGACAACGGGTTCCTCAAACTGTAAATGGGGTTTCTTCCCTTTCAGGATGCTTTGCATTATTGATCCATTGATTCATTCATGTGTCTATGGAGATTGGTGTCCTAGATGGTGATCTGTGAAACGTTTTACGGGGGGGGTTTGCGGATGTCCCTGGCAGTACACCCACCACCAGGTAAAACCTTTCAGGTCATGGATTTGGGATTATCTGAGGTGTTTATCGGGTGAAACTCTTTTACAAGTTGTCCAGGAGGGAGGCCCAGATACCGCGTTGTGGTAGATAGGAGTTGAATGTTGTGCTAACCCAGATTGACTTGCAGGTGAGCTGCTGGAGCCTTCCAGCCAATGGCCCTACAGTCAGGTGATGGGGTCAGGTGAGGGGTCCCTGCTGAGGGCAACGGCGAATGGTCCCTTCCGTGGGTTGGCTGGCTACCCATGCAGCCATTAACATCGTGTAATGGGGGAGTTCCTGATCCTGATCCTGTCTGTTGTAGGTGCTGCGATCATGTCATGTTTTGGTGGTATTTACTCCAATCATGTTTTATTTTTTTGAATTTTGCGTTTCTTCCCTTTATTTTTCTGTGAGATTCCATGCTTGCGTCACGTGGTGCTAAAACCAGTGATCCCTCTTTGCATAATAGGAAACCTGATTCTTTTCTGCCCGACGGTCAACCTGGGTATGCACCCATGGTTGGTTCTGATGATTGAGTACTGGTCATTCAATTGTCTGGTTAGATAGGGATTGTGTTTTTTCCCAATGGGTTTTTGGCTGTAGTCTAGAGCAGTTAGGCTCTAAGGGATATTTTGTTGTACCTCTTATTTTCGGGGATCTGGCAATCCGAATTAAACTAAAATTCAAGATTCAAACTCCAAATTCAATCTGGCAATTAACCAATTCCAATCTGATCCTGCAAAGTGTACACATAGGGCCTGATTTACTAAAGGTTTGCGTGCGTAAAAACGTGTGCAAACTTGACATCACCCGCAAACCAATGCGCAAGCTGATTTACTAACAGCGTGCAAAGAGAACTGCGCCTCTCAAATCAGCAAAATAGCACACGCTGTTCATTTAGCACTTTTGCCCTGATGAATAAACAATATGGGGCGTACCCGCCAGAAAGCGCAAAATACTGGGAGGGGAAAATGCAAATAGGTCCATTTACCACACGCAATGAGATTTACCAACCCTGAAAGTAATTGCGGGGATTGTGATTGCGTCTGTATTTAGTACGTTCGAAAAGAAGGTGCTAATCTGTCCAGCATTACGCACCGATGGCTGCTGTGATTGTGGCAAGAAGGCGACATCGCCAAATCAAAGAATACGCAGAGAGAGAGAGTCTTTCGGACTCGTGTAAATTTGTTTGCACATGCAAAAGGAGGAATATTTTATTTGAATGTTAAATCGAGTATTATTCAGAAAAAGGTTGCCACAGGAGGCACCAGGGTTTCCGTTGTCTGGTAATTGCTGGACTTTGTCTGGTAAATATGCGGAAGTCCGGGATTTATAATCTCTCGGTCAAAATGTCCGGTGAAAATACTCCTACCCAAGCACAATTTCAGTTGTAATAAAATGGGTTATTTCCACATCATTTTATGAAAAAAACGCCTCGGGATTCTCCCAGAGGAGCTGGTGGAAGCGGCCGGGGGATCTGGACCTCTGAAGCTGCTGGCCGCGCGACCCGACTTCGGATAAGCGGAAGCTAATGGATGGATGGATGGATGGATGGATGGATTTTATGAAAAAACATATACTTTTTTTACGAATGAGTAGTGTGTGAGGACGAGTCGGCTCCAGCCACAGCTCCACTCATTGATGCCACAGCTGCGCGCAGAGACGCATCTCCGTAATGACAGCGCTCCGCGGTTATGGAGGCTTGAACTTCTCAACGGCCACTTAACCACCCGTCTTGTTTGCCGAAGTTTTTATTAAAGGCCACTTTTTCTTTAGTTCTTCGCCTTATATCTTGCCACCTTCTTTTAACCTCATCTGCCGTTCTTTTTGTCTTACCAACTGCATTTATTCTATCGCAGATTTTCTCCCATATTGCGTTTCTTTTGGTAATGTTTAAATGTCTTTGCTGTAGTTCATGAATGTGTTTATTTGCCTCTTCCACTAATATCTCTAACTCAAACTCGTCAAATTTCATTTTGCGCTTGCGTTTATCCTGCTTTCCATCCAGACTCTCCATGGCGCAAACCGTAAGACACGCAACACCTCATTTAAATACTGCGGTTTGCACCCGTTATCAATTGCGCGAGCATTCTTAGTTGATCACCCGCAAAACACACAACAACAGCACGCGCAAACTTTTTCAGTGCACACGCAATTTAGTACTCTTTATTTAGGATCTTAGTAAATCGGGCCCATAGTGAGGAACAGCGTGCTCTACTGCTGTGATCTGGATAAGCCTGTCACATTTACCACAAAACGTAGGGAGTGTTGTATCAAAAATAGGGTCAGGTCACTATGGTCTTTTTCTCACTGATATTAACCCTTTAAGCGCCAAAGTCGCAAAATTGCAAACAAGCAACATTGCTGAATATAACAGGCCCTCCGTCACAGAGACGCGCGGCGAAGCAGTGGTAGTAGTGCTGAGCGTTGCGAGAGCAGAGCAGAGCGAAACGAGTGTTTTTTTTTATTTACTCACGATGCCAAGAGGTTGGTTTACCGTCGACAAAGTACTTTGTCAGGTACAGGGTAACTCCAATCCGAGGAGGAAGACGTGCGGTTGTCCAGTGAAGCAGAAACTGACATTAGTAGTGACGGTGAGTCCACGTGTGCCATAGTCCACAATCAGCACAAAGTATATCGGATGCTTCACCTCAGTGTGGCCGGGGCTGGAAGCCTTTCTGCGATCAAGCAGGTCAAGGTGTCAGGGGGGCTCATAACACCGCAAATATGGAAAAATGTAGCCGGGGATAAAAACAACTGCGGTTGTCCTGGCAGACGCGGGAGAAGCCGCAGGAAAAAACACACCACTAATGGCGCGTCGGAAATCACGGTGATGATCATGATGATGATGATGGTGGGCGGCCGAGAGTTCTTGAGAGAAGAGGAGGAGTATCGAAAATAGAGCCTAAATTTTGATGAGCCTGTTGGTTTTTGTGGAGACGATCTGACAAACTCTGAGCCCACTGATTTCATCCCTTTTCCAAATGATGAATTCTGGAGCCACATCACCAATGAAACACACTGATATGCCCATCAGTTCTTTGAAAAGGAAATATTGAAACCAAACTCCAGATTTCATGACTTTATGATGTGATTGTCGCTGAAATGAAATCTTTCATTGTGCATGGGGCTTGAGGAAAAATCTGAAATTGAGGACTACTGGGCAGGTTTGGGCAGGTGATGTCACAATAATCAAATTAGATGACAAATCTACTTCCATTCCAAATTTTGGTTCATACTGAAGATATTTCTCATTTCCAGTATGCCTTTATCTCAAAACACTTTAAAGTTATAGCCTTTTGAAACCTTGATATCAAAATTGAACATTTTCCAATATGGCTGCCACCTTGTGATGACATAATATGCAAATTATATGAATAATTTCATGCCCATCGCAGACTTTGAGTCATACTGAACAACTTTCTCATTGACAGTATACCTTTATCTCAAACTGCTTTTAAGTTATAGTCCTTTTAAAATCTTGATATCACAATTGTATATTTTCTTGAAAAAACTCCAGTGCCAAAAGGGTTAATATCTAATATAAAATATCTAATCCAATGTGGGATATTGCTCAGGTGCCATGGCATGATTTTTGAGACTCTAGCTGTCGGAGGAATTTAGATCAAGGCTCAACGTATTGATAAACAAGAATGACTGCATTTCCTTTGATTCATTGTCTTGTGCTGAAAACGGGTGCCTGACCATACTCTGCTTGTATACAAATGGAGATTAAATCCACTTTCACCCTTGTCTGATTGTCAAGTGCTTTTTAGGTGTTGTACAACAGCCTCACTAGAACCTCATTCAAATTACGAGTAAACTAATATACATTATTGGTAAAATTTAAACAACAAAATGTCTCAAGAGACAACCAGTACGGGAGTCCAAAGTTACTTTTGCTGCTTTTTTTTGATAGATGGGATAGAGGAGACTGCAAAAACTGGATGAAGCTTCCTAAAAGTAAGCAAATATTCTGTCAAAACTGAAACAGAAACTGATATTTCAGCATGAAAAAAGAGATTTATGCTGCTTTGAATGCCTGCTTCTCCAAGCTCAGTTGCTGTTAGCACAGATGTAACTGTGGATAAAAGTCTGGCCTTAAATAATGGGTCAAAGCTCAAAGTATGGGACATGCTTTTATATCTTTGTTTCATCTGGCCTTTTTTTTTCTCCAGTTTTTGCTCTTTTTTTAAAATCTGTTTCTATTAAATCATATAAAAAGCACTTTGTGGTTTCTGGGAAATGTTTGAAACAAACATATGCACATGATCCTTTTTGTTATCACTTCCAAACCTCCAGTTTGTTTGTTTGTTTTTTTGTTACAGATTGATTTATTTCAAAGATCCACAGAAAATAATGACATCAAGGTCAGAAAGGGAAATATGTACCTTAAAGTTTGCAAATTAATTTTGTCAAAATAAGTGTGCTGAATTTATTTTCTTCAGTGTTGGGATGTCCTTCACATCACCAGGGGCCTCATGTACTAACCTTGCGTATGCACAAGAAGTTGTGTACACCATTTTTCATGATCACGTTTGGGTGTACTAACTGTGAAATGAACTTTGAGAATGTGTCGACCTCCACGCACATTTAATTTCTGCTGTACTGATATTTGTACATTTTGTCCATTGGTGACACTTAGCAGCGATGAAGTGAAGTTCCAAACATTAGGAATCATTTCCTCAAGTATTTGTATCCCACCACACACAAAATTCAATTCAGCATCTCACATATCATAAATCAAAATCCCAAATTTGAGAACCAAACCCCTGAATCAAAGAAGGAAGAGATGCATTTGTGTTCAATTTCAAATAGAGTGCTTAGCTTTACATTCTTTACATTCTGCATATAAATGACCAGGAGTCTGTAACAAAAGTGCAAGTCACATACTTTTTCCTTCTTCATTTACATAGAAAGAATTTAGTTTTACACAAGTGCTGAAAACAGGCTCTATTGCTCCTTCTCTCAGAAAAGATCTGATCCTGTGTCATTTGGACTATTACAGTTGCCAGATTCCTTCATACTGTTTAGTTTCCAGAGATATCTGAGTTCTGATTCTTTCAATAGCAGTGTCACCAGTTCATTTTCATTGAGTTATGCCCAACCCTTCACTTACATTTTCATAAACACTGATTTCCTCCATATACATTGGTTTTACACATGGCCTCTCACCTTGCTGTAGATGCAAAATTGTTCAACACCCTCAACTATATTCAACAGCATTAAAACTCAACCCCCAATAATAATAATTACGAGCTACTTCCTCATCTTCAGTTAACAATAGAAGCCTATGAAGAGAAAATGGCTCATTCTCTATTCTTGTTTACTGTACATGCAGCAGTTTTCCAAACTACACCACTGTATTAGGGCTGGCAAGATTTCATCAATAAAGGCTAGTTCCCGAGCCATCTGTCAGTGCAGATGTCGGCATGAGCTGACAGACTCTTGATGTGGCACTGCAAATCGGGATGCCATGCTACAACAAGGAGGGCATTGAGGATGTCTTATTTGAGTGTCACTCTGTAAGACATCAGATAACCTCTTGACCACTGTGCAGCTGGTGAGCACTCACAGGCGCATCACACTAGAGCATATCAGTAAAACCATGAACAGCAGGAGAAAAGAGGTTCTTGAGTTTTACTTGGTTCTCCTGTTTAAGGCTTGTTTTTTTTGTACTCATTTGGCTGCTATACTCTTGGTTAGTTCTTGCTTTACTTACTGTTTTAGTTTAAGAGACTGATTCCTTTCCAAATAACATACTTTCATCAGTATGCTCACACACAGTACACTACTTCCATGCACAGTGTGAGTGCTGTTCCAGCATATAAGTGTTGTTCTGAAAAGTTGGACTTGTCGTTGATCAGAAACTCCAAACAAAATGAACCCAATTTTTATCGTGTGTAACAATACCTGTGTCACTGAAGATTGACCGCTGTCTTCTTAATGTGCTACTTCAACAAGATGCAACTACTGAGTGCATGTTTTACGACCGTTTTGTGTACACCATCTGTCACTTGAAGTGTACTTGGCAAAGTCTGAAAGACACACTTATGCATTCAAAAAAGCAAGTGCAGTTGCTCAAGTTTATTATTTGGAACACAGTTTGTGGGTTAAATTCAGATTTGACTTCCTCTGTTCTCATCTTCGCTGATTGTTACCACCTGTGTCTGGTTAGACCCTGTAAGTACATAACGTCTTGTCTTTACTCTTTTAACCTGCCAGTCTGCTTGTTATTTGCCAGCAAGTTGTATTCACGTGTTCTGTTTTCTCTGTGCAACTCTTAGTCCCTGAAGAAGTTTTTTTTGTTTCTTTATTGGATAACCTGCGGTTAAGTGATTTTTGTTAAAACAGAAAAACATTTGTTTGCAACTCCTGTCTCCCAGTTTCCTGCATTCGGGTCCTCCACACTTCCTCTATGACGTTTCTTTACAAATACAATTAAATTACTTCAGAACTGTATGTAATTGCCAGATATTTTGGCCTTTGTTTAGTTCTTTTTTGTTTTCTATTCAACAGTTTTCTATTCTATTCATTCATATGTGTCTTGGATGACTTGTCTTTTTTTGTGTATTCACCTCTGTAATTGATTGCTTCAACCTGTCCTCTTCACCCTTCCTGGAGATTTAATTGTGTGTTTCTGTTTGTCTCTTTCAGTGCATGGCAATCCTGCGTCCCTCTTTGAGAGTCTTATTGCTTCTTCGAGTTATTTACCTTTGTTCTTTTTTTTTTTTGGGGTCCCATCGCAAATAACCCTGATTTAATCTTTTTTTTTTTGTATCCATTTCCTCTCCTATTACCCTCCGACCGATCAACCTTCGCCCTTATTAACAAGGGGTTTCTTGTTAAAAGGGAACTCCTCCATTCCTTATTTGCCCTCTGCATGCTAATATAAAAGTAAATATAAAAAGGATCAGTTGGTATTCTTCGTTATACCACTCTATATATCAAGACATTATATAAATACAGTAACACACTGAAGTACATCAGAATGAACTTAATAAAAGAATAATAGTGAAATTGATTTAATTGGATTATACCTGGACTAAATTGGACTGGGCTGAACTTGTTCAGTTTCTCTGTGAAATGCCTTTGTTTTGAATTAGTTCAACACAAATAAACTTAATTGGATTTTCACTTCCTCTGATTGGATCCTGTCCACTTACTGTATAGTGCTTTTTGGACTATGTTTGGGACTTCATTTGGGACTAATTTATTATTATTATTATTATTATTATTATTTGTTATACCTGCTCTCTTCTTTTATCACTTCATCAGTAATAATAATAATTAATATATTTTTTAACTTCTTGCTCATTCAGCTTGTCTTTGTGCCCCTCACTTTTGGCTCCTCTACAGATACGGATATTATAGACCCAATACAAGGGCTCATAATTTCATTTCAGCTCAGATGTGTGCCTTTTCTTGCCTGAAAATACATCACATGTGTTTAACTGGCCTTCTGAGGACATTTGAGGGTATAACTTACACAGTTCCTAATTCTCTTTGAGTTTGTTTACATCCTTGTTAACTTAATTAGGAGATAAAATGTTATGGCTCAATCTTAAGTAGTAATTATAGCCAGTTCAATGTCCTATATTCCTATGGTGCTGTGCTTTAGTAGCAGGACTGTTACTGATACTCAGGCTTAGTGTCTTGTAAGAGAGCCAAAGCTGGAGCCTTTTACTGTGTATAACCTCATGCATTAAATGTGAACATCATCAAATTTCAGTGCAGTGCTTGCAAAGCAGACATTTGACACAGACCGTCAAGTCTCTGTAAGATCTTCACAATAAGAAGGTAATAATTTCTGACTCCTAGATGGAAAACAGGCATGATGCAGAGGAGCTTGATTGAATAAGTGTAATTATGCAAGAGTAGCAGTCTATCCTCATTACCGCAGGCATTCCTCGCATGGACTTGTCTCCATAGTCATTACGCGTATTTAAGCCCCGCTTTGAGTGCTCCACCTGAGTGTCCCTGGAGTCTGTTATGCTAAGTGAGTGATGTAAAATAATATGAAGCTAGATTTTCATGTAGTGTGAATTATTCATTCATTTATTTTTCAGCAACTGTTTTAGGCAAAAATCGGCAAAAATCGGCAGTGGCTAAAATATGATGCACATCAGAATATCTGTAAACTTTAAGTAACTTATGTGGAAAAGGGGGCACCCAAGCAAATTTTTCAAGGACACTGATAATGTCTCCCCAAAGAAGGTCTTATGGTTTACTGCATGTTTCTGTCTCATTGCTAACAGTACTCTGTGACGTCAGCATGAGAGTATTTCAGTATTTCATCAATTTCACTCACAGATTATTGCCTTCCAACGGGCTGACCTTTCTATTTAGTTTCTGATTAAAAATGCCACCCTGAACTGTCACTTGAATGTTAATGCATGTCACATATTTTCAACCTGATAATATGGCCAATAGGGCATTTAAGTTCGTAAAATTGGCTTTTCTGCAGTCCCTATGTATTTCCATTGTGAATGAATTTTGGATGATGTGGTCTATATTTTATTCACAGTGAGACATCCTTAAACTCAGGCAATACCCTTGACATGTGTGCTGTTTGCAGCATATTTATATTATGGTATTTAAAGATCTTAAGTACCGGGGGGGGCTAAAGTTAATAAAAAGCTGTTGTGCTTCGCTTCCTCTGCCACAAAATCTAAACAGACTGTCTATAACTGCCAACATTCATTATATTTCATAGCTGTCTGAAGGGAGTTTAAGTCCAAAGTCATAAGAAAATATACTGAAGGATTAACAGATAATTATAGCACACCTGTGCTAAAGTTCTCATGCAGTTCTGTCACTTAGTGAGTGGATTTTCACCAAATAAAAATTGTAAAAAGAATACAGTGAAGCGGGGGTGGGGGGTATATCAGAAGTGATGTACCTGTCTGCTATGCTGTGTTTATTTCAAAGAACTAAAGCAACACTGAGTCTAGCTTTAAAACACAAGAACATTACCTCTTTTCAGGCTTGGCAACAGTTGGTAGTTTGTCATCAGTGAAGACTGAGTTCAGGGCTCGGTGTAATCTCTGGAAAACAAACAAAACATTAACTCTGCCATGCCTGACTGTAAAAGAGAGGCCTGGTGTTTTAGGATATATTTAAAAAAAATCAACTAGAAGCAGTGAGTCAACAACATTTGGAGCAACATTTGCTCAACCATTTACTGTCTATTTGGGAAAAATCAAAGTTATTATAATTACTATGGTTGGGCAACGATTAAAATTTTAATTTTAATCACGACTAATCGCATTATTTCCCTGATTAATCATGATTAATCGCACTGTTTATGCAAAATCAATTAATGAATTCAAAAGTAGTGTAAAATGCACTTTTATTTAAATGTTCTGCTGCCATATGAACCAAAGGGCCATAACATTTATTGTTCAAACACTTTAACATCAGCACTTGTCAGTAACACATATTTAGTGTAAATCTCATCTTAAAAAATGTTAAATAAAATAAAAGCTTATTGCCACTGCCAAGGCATTAATGTCATTCTGTTTTTATAAAAAATAAAAGTCTACAAACAAAATCCAACAAAATGATTGTGGCTCAGCATAATCATAACATTAAAACAGGCAATTTCTGAACTTTAAACAGGGAGTTCAACTTGGCAGTTGTTACAAATAACCTTGTTTCTGTCAAATCCTCCATCTGGGAGAACTTTAAAATGAAAATGTCCATGTTAAAGTTCTGCAAGTTTATCAATCCGTGTATCATTCATTCTTTCCATTTTCAATTGTCAATCAAAAATTAGAAAAATTAAAAAGTGACATTCTATTACGTTTTTTATTTTTTAATCTGACAAAAAAAAAGTTAAAAAATAACTGTTTTTTTTAACATTTCAATTTTAGACTTGGATCAAAAATACAAAATTAAAAAACGGGCCACAGAACTGAATTTGTTTTATAAACAAGGACTGGACTTTCTGTTGTCATTACACATCTGTGCCACTAGATGGAGCCGCACTGAAGTAACCAGTAAGAGAACAGCAGGACAGTGAACACATGGAGCAGATCTGATGTAACATGGAGGAATGACGCAAAAGTTTTGTTGCAGTCCAGAATTTTATTATATCTTTTTTAGACAGACACGGATTTTTACCGTTCTCCATGTCTGTTTTAGCTTTTCCTTGTTCACATGTCAATTGTCTTCCGGTTCCGCAGCAGCCAGTAACAGACTTTTCAAAACAAAAGCATGTGAGCAACATGCGTTAATGCGCGATAACATAAATGTCGGCTTTAATAAATTAATGCTTTAATGCAGTCCTTCTCAAATAGTGGGGCGGGACCCCTTGGGGGGGGGCGCTGTGCGATGCCAGGGGGGGCGCGTGTGACCCCAGGAAACATGTTTTCTTTTTTTTTTTTTCCTGCCGTAGTGGAATAAAGTGTAATTGCACACATACTCCAGTAGGTGGCAGTGGCGCTCTCATTGTCCCAGTGGGTTCAGGGAGTATTAGCTATATTGTGTCGGGTTTTTTGCACAGACATGTGTGCACGCAGCACAGAGCAGGACATATGAGGTGACACCACTCAAGAGACACCAGGAAAAAATATTTAACAGAGATAAAAACAAAGACGGAGAGAGACGGAGATAATGAGACAAACGAAAGTCACCAGAAAGTTAAGACGAGGAAATATGACGATGCTGATGTAGCGCTTGGCTTCAATGTGACTACGGTGAGATTGATGCACTTTAAATCTTTACAGACTAAACAACTATTTTCACAAAGTAAATCTTTGTTATAAGTTGATCTATATTTCTTTTTTTTTTTGTTTCCCTTAATGTTAATAAGTTATGCAGAGGTGTACTTACAATAATTTTATAGACAAATTATACTATTTATAGTTGCGGTGGGGGGGGGGGGGGGGGGGGATGTTTTCTTCTTCCTGGGGGGGCGCAGCAGAAAATAATTGAGAAGCACTGCTTTAACCCGATAATAACACGTTAAATTGCCCAGCCCTAATAATTACAAATCAATTTTTAGCATCTTAACAGAGGTTGGTGAGAGCAGTAAAAATAAGTAAATAAGCACATAAATAATTTAAAAAAAATGATTGGCTGTTTCCACAAGCTCCTTCTGATGATTGCAATGTCATTCGTTCAGTCAGTCAGTACCTGACTAGTGTGCAGCCAGTACTTGAAGCGGGGCTCCTTGACCCTCGGGATCACCAGCTTGTAAACGATGTGTTCTGCTATTGTGGTCAGAAGAGATAAGGCCACGCCCACACACAGCATCACAAACAGACCAGAGAAGTGCTTTATACCCATCTGGAGGGTCTGGGAGAGACACACAAAGTTAATGAACCAACAGAGAAGATAACGGATGAAAGGATAAACAAGAAAAAAAAATCAAGGGACAATACACAGATCAGCTAGATCTTTTAAAGCCACCTCCCGGACGATCTACAAGTCTCCCTCCTGCACAAAAGTCTGAGTTTATTTTTTTTCTGCATCAAAGTTGGTATCACAGAGGTGTGAATACCCTTGCCAAGGGCACTGTTACAAGCCTTTACCATCACAGATTTGGTATTTGTTTTTGGTAACACACTAGATGGTTCTTTTTTCTGTGGTTCAGAGCACAGAGCATCCATTTGGTACCCCCCCCCCAAAAAAAAAAAAAACGAAAAAAAAAACAAAAAACACTGATTTGTTTGATCACAATGTACTTTTCCAATATAAAGCATAAAATTGTGAATCAGGATGAGTCAAAGGTGGCTGGGGTAATGCTTCCCAAGAATAAAATTGTCAAAAATAAGCCCTCAAATGGTTTAACTAATAGGGGCTACCTGAGGGCCGTGAAAATGGTATCCTCTAGGTATCAGCACCAGTTGAAATTGCTTGTTAATGCTGCATTTGAGGCTTCTGGAAGATACAAAAACTTCTGGTTTTGAGCGTGACAATTCAGAACTCCCACTGATTCGAAGGTCAGTGATTTAGCGCTTTAAGGTCAAAACAGCGAAGAATGTTGACATGGTGAATCTCATGAGAAATTCCAGGATATTTTCCCATCAACTCAGCATGGAAAAGATCATCACAGGTGTTGACAAGAGTAGTGATCCTTTTTACTTTGCTTGGAATAACTGGAGGAAGCCATAGCACAGACATTGTAAATCTCTTTGGTTTACCCTGTCTGCAGTAAAATAAACATCAAAATAAATGTAGTAATAACTGCATGTCTTTTTGTTTTAAATCTTACGTTCCACACTTCCAAACTTTTTCTAAAATGGACTTGTAGCTCTTCCACTGGAAGGATGACATGGAGCAGCCTTCAGTCCCCACAGACACCAGTGAGAGTATTCACAACCCTCTTCTTGGTTCACCAGTTGCCCTACAAGTTTTGATTGGTTTCGAGTCACTGCACACGGGGAACACTTCACAATACCTTAGAGATGCTCTGGCGCATGTCTGGCCTTCATCGTTTGCTCCTGTCAAAGTTGTTCAGATTCCTATGTTTCCCCATTATTAACACCTGCCGACACACTATCTTTGAGAACTGACGGTTTTACTTGCTGTCAAATATATTCAATATCTTGTTTGGAGAACATTGTAACGAGGCAATCAATGCCTATTTTCTTCCTCTGTCAGCAGCTTTAATACAGTTGATGGTTGGAAATATTGACATGCATTCACTGTTCTTCATTTGTTTAATGGAGATAATATTGGAAGATGGTGAGTAAGAAAAATAAAAACTCTGTCACTTTGAGATGCACTGTTGTTAAAAAGATCATGAAAAGTTAAAACACTATAATTGAAACTGCAATTTGCTATGCAAAAAAAAAAAAAGCCTTGACTTACTGATTAGACATGAGAAATAAGATCACTGTCTAGCAACGGTTGATTCCATGGGACAAATATACACTATATTGCTTAAAGTATTTGCTCACCCATCCAAATTATCGGAATCAGGTGTTCCAATCTCTTCCATGTTCACAGGTGTATAAAATTAAGCACCAAGGCATGCAGATTGTTTCTACAAACATTAGTGAAAGAATGGGTCTTCAGATTAGCTCAACAACAGCTCAGAGAGCTTCATGAATGGGTTTCCATGGTCGAGCAGCTGCATTCAAGCCATACATCACCAAATGTAATGCAAAGTGTTGGATGCAGTGGTGTAAAGCACACCGATACTGGACTCTAGAGCAGTGGAGGAACGTTCTCTGGAGTGACAAATCACGCTTCTCCATCTGGTGATCTGATGGAAGAGTCTGGGTTTGGCGGTTGGCAGGAGAACGGTACTTGTCTGACTGCATTGATCCAAGTGTAAAGTTTGGTGGAGGGGGGGTTATGGTGTGGGGTTGTTTTTCAGGAACTGGGCTTGACCCCTTAGTTCCAGTGAAAGGAACTCTGAACGCTTCAGCAGACCAAGACATTTTGGACAATTTCATCCTCCCACCGTTGTGGGAACAGTTTGGAGCTGGAGCCTTCCTCTTCCAACATGACTGTGCACCAGTGCACAAAGCAAGGTCCATAAAGACATGGATGGAAGAGTCTGGTGTGGATGAACTTGAGTCCTGACCTCAACCTGATAGAAGACCTTTGGGATGAATTAGAGCAGAGACTGAGAACCAGACCTTCTGGTCCAACATCAGTGTTTGACCTCACAAATGTGTCAAAAA
The DNA here is from genome assembly GCA_018398805.1 of Hirundichthys speculiger. NCBI lineage: Eukaryota > Metazoa > Chordata > Actinopteri > Beloniformes > Exocoetidae > Hirundichthys > Hirundichthys speculiger. The sequence goes on along the minus strand of JAGFBZ010002434.1, from coordinate 98,309 downwards.
TCCCCATAAACACACTCTTAAACCTTGTGGACAACCTTCCCAGATGAGTTGAAGCTGTTCTAGCTGCAAAGGGTGGACTCGCATCATATTGATTAGGAATGGGAGGAGCTAAAGCTCATACGTGAGTCAAGGCAGGTGAATGAATACTTTTGGCAATATAGTGTACCATTGATTCAGCTTTTATTCTAGCAAAACTGGATTGTTTACTGATTCTGCAGTCATATAAAGAAAATGTCTCATATTTCCTTCTCTTCAGGTCATCAAATGAGTCTGTGATACACTCCATTTTGTTCTAAGTCATGCTTTTATTGATTTGAATGTGTAGGTATAGGAAAGTAGTGTATCGCAAGCCTTAAACCATCCAAAAATGTGATATCACACACTGCATAATAAACTTACAACTTGTTGCACTTTCTGTTGACATACACATACTCTTATTATAATCTTTTTACTGCTGAGTATGGTGCAGTTAGTGATACAGGGGCAGCTGTAGTGATTGCATTATAAAGTGGTGTTAAAAAAAGAATACATGATGGATTATATTCATGAGTGGATTTTTGCAATTTGGCAAGCTAGCTCGAGTGAAATTTCACAGAGTAGGGAGGAAATAGAACTGAAAAATCTGAGTGCGCATTAAATAGATTTGAAATTTTCTGGTAATTCAGTGGAAAAAAAGTAACTATGCTTCCAGCAGTCTTAAACAGTCCTCAAAGAGTTGAGAGGCCACTGCATTAAAGGTAAGGTAAGTGATTCTGCATGATTTCTAACCCACAACACTTTTTCTATTATTATTATTATTATTATTATTATTATTTACTCATCTTATGTAGGATGCAAAACAAACCATGTCTTCATGCATAGTCTTGGCTTCGCAAATTGAAAACAAAATGAGCGGGGGCAAGCTTGCCCACCTAACTGTAACATCCATCCATCCATTTTCCATGCCTGCTTAATCCTATGCAGGGTCACGAGGATCTGCTGGAGCCTATCCCAGCTCTCTTTGGGTGAAAGGCAGGGGTACACCCTGGACAGGCCACCAGTCCATCGCAGCCTAACTGTAACAAACATTGCCAAACCAATCACTGACTGGGGGAGGGTTTGTGCTCATGGAAATGAAGTGGGGGAAGTGAGGAGAGGCTTGGGAGAGCTTATAAAGGAGCTTTCTCAAGTCGCACTGAAGGGAGTGGGTTCTAGCTCTCCCAGTTTTGTTTCAAATATCAACAGATGTGACGTCATCTCAAAATCTCTTACCCTACCTTTAAATGCATGCCATTAATCTAATCTAATAGTCATACCCAATGTGATGGCTGCATTGGCTGCCACACATCACAGGACATGTTGGTAATATTTTGATATATTTTGTTACAGGTATTATTTGAATAATTATTCCACATATTTTGTTTGACTGTACTTCAGTTCTATTTGTAGTGCACGCATTTAGTTAACTTTTGTTCAGTCAATTTGGTTGGTTTGTTTGTTTTATGTTTATTTGAGTTGCCAGTTCTGTGGTGTTGCTGTGGCTGGAGTCTCTGGGGCCCAAGGAGAGATGCCAATCAAGACCAGATGCAGCCACTTAGATTGTACCATGTTGAATACTCCATGAAAGGGGAGATGTTAATAATTTTGGTTTAGATATTTTGTATGTTAGTTATTTTGGTTAAAGGGTTATTTTGTATAATTGAATAATGGGTTGTTTAGGTTTTGTAATTACTTTAGTGTGATTGTATTGTTTGTCAACCCCCTGTGTGTCTTTGTCAATGGTTTGATCAGCCATTATATATGTAGCCCTCTTGTGTGGTGAGTCAGGTCAGTTAGTTTATGTTGTTGGTGTGTTCATTTGTTAAAAGGCCTAAGTTTAGTTTGATTTAGTTGACCTCTTTTATGAGCTCATTTTAAATTTGTCTACATTTTTGTTAAGTTGGATAAATAAAATCCTTTATTTTTGATATTTCCTGTTGTTCCTTTTTTGCCAGCCTGCTCGGTCTCTCACACCCAACTAATATAAAATATGTTAACCACTTCTTGGAAACACTGACACCCCTTGTCTCACACTAAGCATAGGCTACTGTGGAACAATCATTTTTTGAAGTGATGTCAGTTTTCACAATTAACAGTGTAGTTTTGCAGCAAAATCATATGATTAACTTCAGTAAGCCGAATCCCACTCATAATCTTCAGCAGTTTTATCACACTTTACTTCTTTGTAATGTTACATTTGGCCCACTTAATGCTAGATAATTGAATAATATGCCATTTATTGAAATTGATTTTAATACTTCAAATGGGATCAGCTTCTTTGGGGTGACAGAGGGCTGGCCGATTGCCAGAGAGTTTGGCTGACTCGCCCAAGTCAATCCATCAGATTTTTCCAGAGTCTCCAACCTCAATAAAAAGATGCATGAAAAATGAATAAATAATTCAATAGAAAACGCTGAACAGGAGTAAATTGAGCCAGGCTTGTTAGTAATTCACATTGCTTATATCCATTGACTTCCCTGTTGATGCTGTGCAGCAGTGAGTGCAAGCATATATGCACGCAAACAGGAGAGGGTTAAGCATCATTTTAGTGTTAAGACACCAGTAAATGCACTTTTTTTTTTTTTTGGTCATAAGTTGACATCTACTGGTGTGCCATAGCATGGTTTCCTGCAGAGCACCTGTGTGAAACAGCTGTTTGTAACGTTCACTGACTCACAGAGGAAATGAAAATATTGGCTTAACAGTTTTCTGTGGCTATAACTTTGGGCAGACTGAGGTACTTTGCTGATAATTTTAATCTGCTTGGAGTAATTTAAATGTGTCCTGCTGCAGATAGCATCTACAGCACAGTTAGCTGCTACAAGCATGAAAATAGCTTACTTTGGTGATACTGAATCCCTGGCATTACAATGTACCACTTCTGCTGCAGATATGAGAGTCAGTCAGATCCAAAAGAACTCTTTTAGTCAGATAAAATGAGCTTCTGGTAGGTTAGGCTCTGGTGTTATATTATATTATATTATAACTGGAGGCGCACATGCTTGTTGTTCCAAGCTGGGCTTTTCTGTAATGTCTTGACCCCATTTTACCTGGGAAATGGTGTTTTCCCACCTCCCATTTGTTTTTCCCTTTTAAGCATCTAGGTGTATACAGGCATACACTGTACTGTACATGCTTATTAAATAGATATAATTGTGAGTAACATAAGTTTAACTGTTCACCACATGTCAGGAAAATAAGGTATACACAAAGGGGATGATGCTTAGCTATGCTGTGAGTCCTCTGTACTGGAGACGGGGACCTTTTTTAGGGGCTCTAGAGCTAATTGCTTGGTAAAAACAGAACTGAATAGACCACAAGGTCGAGATTGCTTGGGACTGCAGTCATGAGGACTTGCTTGTTGAGCAGCTGGAGGGTCACAGGCCAGGGTCTGAATTAGAAAGGAGCAATTATGGTACATGGAAGTTGTCGAGTGCAGGGAAAGCATCTTGAGAGTAAGAGCAGAAAATTGGTGCAACTACAACTTAAATCCTCTGTTTAAAAGCATTTCAGGAAATCTATGGACATTTTTCTCCAAAGATTTATGGTCTGTCCAATGTTCAATTTAACAGCTACAGGTCATTTTACTCTTGTGTAATCAAATTAGCAATACGTGCCATTGTTTTTGTTTATTCAGCATCAACAGCAGCAACACAATCAATTCCTCCCCCTTGACACCAAGACACTCACCTCAGTCACCGCAAAACTGCGCTTCCCGCAAGGCACAACCTTGTACCATTTGTCATGTAGCATGTCCATGAAGCCATCAGACTTGTACTGACTAACAAGCTCGGAGAAGTTGGAGGTTAGTGGAGAGTTCTGAGGGAGGCCAATGCCATATCCTGCCAGTACACACACACACACATATACACACAAATAAAATAGGGACTCATTATCAGTAATTCTTCTTTAACAACAAGTTGTTTTTTTTTACATTTTTATTTCACCTTCATGCTCAAATTATAGCTGAGAGGAGAGAGAACTTCATTCTACTAAAACAAAGCAGGTGCTTGACAATGTCAGTATATCTCAGGATGCCTAAGCATGCCAGGAAAGTGTGACAAATTCTGCAATAGCCAATTACAAAAGTACCTTGCCTACACTGATTGATTTGTATTACATCCTGAAGGCTTAAGGGTGCATTAAGTAATTAACAACAGCAGTGGAATTGGGGACTACGGTGGCTTGTAATGGAAGCAACTGCCACGGGAACATTTTCACAATGGGAGGAAGAGGCTTGCTAAATGGACCAGAGATTAACAGTAGACAGTGGAGAATGTAAGCTTTTGAAAGCCAAAAGATTAACTGCTGTCCAAATGTTGAGTGATTGATATAGTTAAATTTAGGCTGCTCTCAGGTGCTCATGCAGGTCAGTCTGCAGTCATGCAGAAAAACGTCACAAAATCATGAATCATAATTAAAAACCATAATATATAGGCTGTTTGTGAATGCTACACTGTCATGCCAGAGTTTTTAGTCAATTTAATCTCAAATGTTCTGTGTTAATACCCTACATGTTTTGCCAAAAAATCTACAAAGAACGCAAAGGCCTTGATCTACAATGCCAAATGTGAAAAAAAAAAAAAATTAGTGATTTATTTAATTTAACTGCAAGCTGTGAGCCAAATATATTTAATATTAATTAAGCCGTTGTACAGACAGAAAGACATGAACTCACAAACTGAGGTGTTTACTAATGATTTGAAAATTAATTTACTGAAAGATATATTTATGAGATATAAATGGTACAATATTTTTTTTCTTCTTTTTTTTAAGCATTGCATGTTTCAAGCTCTATATGTTTTTCTTCTTTATCAAAGGCAGTGCTTGAATCTGGCTCTACTCTGTTCTTATGATTGATTGAAACAGGCTGCAGCTTTACACCTCAGTCTCATATACATCTAAGACCACAAGACTATTTACAAATCAAGTCAGTCACTAACCAGTATGACTAAATCAAATCATCTTCCTCTGCATCATCTTCATTATATAATGCTTAAAAAATGCATACTTGCATGTGGGTGAAATAACTGATAAGAGTCTGATGGAACCGTGTTTAATGTGAACTGCTTTAATTATTGTTTAGCATCTGCAACAGGGTATACTGAAAGGTTTTAGGATTATGACAGTTCCTACAGAAATTGTTTTGTCTGTCAACCACGAGTATAATTTAATATGTGCCCTTCCAATTAAAGCGACATGCCTGAGTAGCGGTCTGTTCACTAATAATGATCTAGTGGGTCAATAGAAGGAAGGCTAAAGTCATTTATTCCAGTTAAAACTGGCAATGATTGCAGTAAAATTCCACCAGTCATTGTATTCTGCAAATAAAGGTATACAAACAGGGTCTCAAAAATATTCCTTACCTATATGGATAGAGAAGTGATTTCTGAGACACTAATAATGACATATAAAAGCTGTTTTTGAGTATTGACATTTGTTTCATTTTGTATTTATCAAAGCTGGTTGATCACATGTATCTACTTAGTAATACAAGTGACAATAGAGACATAAAGAAGAGTCTTCTTCTTTTGGGATTGATTTAGGGTTCGCCATTGTGGGTCATTCAGCTCTATCTTACCCTGTCTTCTGCATCTGCCTCTGTTGCACCAGTCAACTACATATCCTCTTTAGCCACATCCAGAAATCTCCTTTTTGGTCTTTTCTTTTTGCTGCTGCCCTGCTACTGTCCCTCTTTACGAGTCCAATCCTTCTCAATCCAGTGTCTCTTACGTTTTATCTCCAGGACGTCTAACCCTGACAGTTCCTTTAATGTCATTGTTCTTAATCCTATCCATCCTTGTCACTAACCATAGAAAATCCTAACATCAGCTCTGCCACCTCCAGCTCTGCTTCCTGTCTGTTGGTGTGTTAGTGTTAGTTTCACTAAGGTCTTGTAAACATTTCCATTTTCTCTCTCTGTTTCTCTTCTATCACAGCAAAGCCCAGACACTCTTCTCCGCCCAAACACCCTCTCTGCTCTTTTTTTTTCAGACTCCCCAAAGCTCTGCATAGTAGAGCCCAAACCTGACTTAAACTGTGGCGACTTCTTCACCTGTACTCCTTGGAACCTCACCATTCTACTTGTTTCCCTTTCAATTACAAACATGATTTCTGTCTTGGTGCAACGGACCTTCATTTCTCTTCTCTCTAAAACAGTGGTTCTTAACCTGGTTAGAGGTACTGAATCCCACCAGTTTCATATGCACATTCACCGAACCCTTCTTTATTGAAAAAAAAAAAAAAAAAAAAATATATATATATATATAATAAAAAAAATATAATAATATATATATATATATATATATATATATATATATATATATATATATATATATCTATATTTTTTTTTTTTTTCTTCAAATTTTTTTTTTTTTTCAATTCAAGACATAGGTATATGTTTTACTGGTGCACAAAATGAACCATGCATTAACATCACTGTGTTCAAAGAACAAAACCAAATACAATGCATGAACTGCGTGAAATGCATACCTTACTTGTTATTTATTGTATTTATCATTCATTTTCTTAACCTGCATTGCAATCATGCAGATAGGATGCTGACTCCCATCACGTTCTGTTACTACATGTGAATCCATATTGTACATAGTCGTCCAACCACTTTTTTTTGCTCGACATAATTGGTATGGATTCAAATATTTTTAAAGATTACACGATGTACTCATGTCGACTACAGAGCACACCAAATTCCCTGATTGGCCAAGCAATGTAACGTGATCACCTGTAGATCTTTTGGTGATATTATGTGCTGTAGATTATGATATTCTCAAAGTATGTGTAATTTTATGTTGAGGAACATTTTTCTGAAATAGTTCCACAATTTTTAATCACAATTCGTTGCAGATTGATGAATCTCTGCCCATCTTTACATCTGAGAGCCTCTGCCTCTCTGAAACTCTCCTTTTCTATCCAGTCATGTCACTGAACTGTTGCCAATTAACCTAATTAGTTGTCAAATGCTCCTCCATTTGTTTTTGATTTGCACCAATTACTTTTCCAGCCCCTGTTGTGTTGCTAACATCACACTCAAAATGAGTTATAATTTTCCATGAAATGTTAAAATGTTCTTTATGTTCTATTGGGAATAAAATATGGGTTTGTGAGGTTTGCCTTCTGTTTTTATTTACATTTTACTTTCATTTTTCTGCCACTCCAGATTTTCCTAATGCAATACCACAATTTCTCCCTGCTGTACTTTTTTTTAAAATGTAGTCTGGTACACAGTACACAGTGCAACTCTCTTTCACCTCCCCAGTATTTCTCCATAAGCACTCTCAAACCAAACACTGCATTTATTCTATGTTTTCTTGGCATGAAACCATACTGCTGCTCTCATGCGGTTACCATTTTTCTGAAGCTTCCTCTACTTTTTCCCCAAGTCTTCATTCTGTGGCTCAACAGCTTCATACCTCTGTAGTTGCTACAACTCTGGACATCACCCTTGTTCATGGAACAAATACTTTTCCTACATTCCTCAGACATTCCTTTAATCTGTTATTGAACAGTCTAACTAAAAACTCCACACTGGTTTCTCCTTGACACTTCCATACCTCCAGTGGTGTGTCATCAACTGCCTTGCCATTCTTTATTCTTCTCAAAGTTGCTCTCACTTCACTCTTACTGATTCCTGGCACATCTTGGTCTACAGGTGCTGCACCTTCCACCCTTTCTCTCTCTGCTTTTTTTTTTTTAATTCATAAGTTTTCCAAATAACTTTTTCCATCTATATATACTGTCTGCCTACTATTATAATACTATGCATATACAAAGTAGAGTAAACAAATCAGACTTAAGGCCATATTTTACTGATAAACACAAGCCTTTAACTAAAATAAAATAACTTTCAGAAGTCTGATACTTTAGATGTGGTTTAGTTTTTTTTTTTTGTTTGTTCAACTATGATTGATGGGGATCATTTATTTTCTACTTTGCTGAAGAAAATAGTGCAGATATAGAGCAATATTTCTTGTCAAAGTAATAATTCAAGAAAGAAAAAATCCTTTCCATTATTAAAATCATCCATCCATCAATTTTTTTTTCATTTTTCATTTTGACTTCATCCTATTCAGTCTACTGGAGCCTATCCCAACTGTCACTAGGGGAGACATTAATGAAACAACAACAACCATAATAATAATCATCATCCTCGTCATCATCATGATAATAATAATAATGATGATAATAATAAAATTAGTAATGCATCTGCATTCATAAATAGCAATAAGTCATTCTCAGATTGACAGTATAACTCAGTTAATGACAAAAAGTGTATGGTAGCTATTTCTGTACAGACAGGTCTGTATGTATTTTGTTCCTCTAGAATTAATAATTTTTCCCAACAGACATTTTGAATTGTAACAAAAGGAAATGTACAAGTGTGATAAATGACATTAACAATGGTGAAGTGCCTTTTAATGGTGGAGAAAACCTTGACAAATAAAATCAGAACAGCAAGTGCAATGCAGTCATTTTTAAACCACCTGTGCTTTCTCTGCTGTGCTAGGTCAAAGGCTCTGGGCTGAAAAGCTCAATACATTGTTTCTCTAACATCCTACAGATGCTTTAACATTTAGTAAATTCTGACCACACACAACTACTCAGAGAGTTGCTGAACTGTTGTTAAACAACTGCTCCTTATTTCCAGTTAGAACACTCACTCCAGTTGAATCTAACCCAAACCCTCATCCCAACCTTATCACATCCCTAACAGATCTGGAAGACTTCTGTGTGACATTTTAAAACATTAATGGAGTTTCTTCAGCAACAAACTCCATTAATGTTGCTGTGTGTTTTGATGCTGCTGTGTTTGTCAAAAAACAAAAACAAAATAACCACCAAGATTTAACAATTTTAAAAAAAAAAAGTCTTTTTGTAGAAGCCTCCAGCAGACACATTGTGAGATGGCTGCTTAAACTCAGACTCTGTGGCACAAAAACAGACAAATTTATAACTCACATTCTGGTTTTTGCTCCTCTCCGTGAGCTAATTGCAACGCAGCTATGGCATCAAAACTGATAGAGCGCAATCCCTTCCTTTATTACAGGGTTGACGGTCGTAAAAATTTGCAGCCTGCATTCCTCTGAAGACTCAGCTTAACTCAGAGTTAAAATTTGATGAAAGTTTGTAAACTTAATAAGCACAAATAAAACATTTTAAAATCAAATTTAAATTACTATGGTTCTGTCATGATAGTTACCAAAGACAATGAAGAATTCATGTTAATTCCATTTTGGGTGTGTTAATTACTAAATTACATTGGTTCAAAGTTCTCAGGATCTCACACAACTTATGAATGTTTTTTTTTTTTCTTGAAGCCTTTATTAAAAGGTTATTATTTTTCAGCCTTTTCTTTTTCCTGAAGGTTACTGTTGAGTTGGTGCAATTACTTCTGTCATCAAATAATATAATTGAAGTTTTCCTTGTGTGTAGAATGTTATAGTAAATTGTAAATCCACATTTCCTTTGGTAAAGTAACAATATCTTCCTTACATTAATTCGTTAGTGAGTTTTTGATTTCTGGTCATTTTTTTGGTGTTTCTTTGATAACTGATCCTTGCATAGTCAGAGAAAATTCAACAAATCATGGTCGGGTGTCAAATGTAGTTTTCTTGTGATTGGCCAACACTCATCCTGTGGAAAGTGAGATTTCACATACAGTTTCGAGACTTCTAAGGAGACTCTTTGATAAACTGTAGAAGAGAGACGTCTGGCTGTTCTCACAGCCCCCCCTTTACCTCTGGCTAGTGCCCCCCACTAGGGCAAGCTTCTGCAAACGTTCTCTTGCTGCACGCTACTCAGCTTCACCCCTGTAGCCTATTTTAGACGTTTTTTCCTCCAGAGCCCCTTTTTTGTCAGTAAGTGTTGCTTTACTAATATTTTTGTGTGCTCTTTAAGTTTCTTTTTGCTCATTTGCAAGTTGGAGTGAAGATTTCCCTCCTCCGTGCTGGCTGCCCACGCAGATGCAGAAGTCCTGGTACCTCAAGCCTCTTCTCCTGCCTCTGCCTGAAACCAGTCAGAGATGTTGGATGCTGGGGATGACACCGTAGCTCTGATGATGACAGAGGCTGACAGAGTTCTATAACCTGGGGCCTCGACAACGGGACCACACCCCCCCTGGCATAACTATGAGGTCTGCGCATATCATTACAGGTTGGTGTCAAAATAAGCTGAAATGATCTCTAGTAGCAGTCGTGTCATTTCTTAAGTTAATCAAATTCCAAATTTCCAACTTTGAGATTCCTTTTTTACTAGATATTTTCATTTTTGAATTTTCAGCTGAGTTTTATTTTATTTTCTGCACGGTGTATCTAATTTTACTATTTTTGATTTAATTTCTATTTTAATTTATCTAACCTCCTTCAGTAATCTCAGCTCACTTATATGATTTGTCATTTTACAAAGCAAAACAAATAAATACATACAGTTTCTCTTTCATTTCAACAGTTATTGTCTCGGTCGGCATTCTAGCTGCCTTTTCTCTATATTCTGCTTTGCTCCATGGGGATGTCAGTCGTATGTCAGCTGAATGCTGAAGGGGCTCAGGATGGCAGAAGTGGCAGAGTAAAGATGTGGGTGGGATGTAAATGCAAACAGGCATGCTTGTGATGGGTAGCGACAACTGGAGGGATGAAAGCTTCTCCTGTTTGTTTTTTTTTTTAATATAAACTTATTTTTTGCATTGCTATCTTTAATTAGGTTAAAAAATAAATAATCAATAAAATCGGCATCAGGGAACTCTAGTACCTATCCAGGTACCTGAACTGAACATTTCTGTATTCTAGTGCGCATCTTACTTGAGATGATGTATGCCATCTGGTGTTGCTGGGACATTGTATCTTCTCATGTACTCATGCATCTCAGGGAAACTCTTCTTGACGTAGTCTTCTGCACTGCTTTCTCTCACTGTAGCAAAGCGGAATCCCTGAGAGGGATGGTGCAGCTTCGTGGAAGGACAAATAAACCAAGACATTACTTTTTAGAATAAGTTTGTATTAAATCAGTATAAATATTTTAAGCAGTTTCTCATTTTCTTCTGTTTTTTTTTTCCCTCTGTTCTTCATGGCTGTTTATTCTCTTTTTTTCTCAACCATGCTGACTATCAGCATCCCTGAATTCTTTTTATTTTGTGCATTTTTGCATTGAAAAGAAAATATGTAATTACTTTACCCCAGTACCTTTATAGTGGAGGGACACAGTAACACAGAGAAATACAGTATATACAAAAACAATACTTAGTAACATTTTTGTTTTGAAAAAAGTAGGTTCAAACCTTTCAAGAAATACTTTATATCACTAAATAAGCCCATTTTGATTTTTTTTTTTCTGCCTTTCATACCTTTGGATCGTGTATGCCCGACAGTTGCTCATAGGTTTTCTCCCCGACCATCACAGCTGCCAGGTTAGCAGTGTAGGTGGACAGACAGAACAGACAGAAGATGGCCCAGAGGTTCATCAGCAGGCGACCAGTCCAGCACTTTGGGGGCTTGATGGCCACTGTTCTTCCAAAGAGAATAGCATAGCACACGTTGAGCGCTGAGGAGAAAGAAAACACTCTCTCCCGGTTGCGTCCGCGTGGCGTCATCCCAAACGGGCTGTGCCACTCGTACAAGGTGAGGAAGATGGCAGTAACATGGAGGGAGACAAAGATGCCAAGCCACATGGACCAGTGGAGGGGCCACATGAAGGCGCCAATGGGTGCAGCTGTGTCACGAGTACGAACCTGGGCAGTCAGGGGCACAGGATTGGAAAAACTTTTACAACTGATAGGATACAAAGCAGAAGTTACTGTGTGTTTCCACGGCTGAAGCAGGATGTAATATTGCATCATGCAAATTGTTCTGGAAAATGTGCTGTGTATTACACTCTTATTTTTAATGGATATACAGTAAAATTATAGAAAAAACGAGAGTAAAACGTGGATGACAGATAAGATGCTAAATATTAACCTCTGCGCCGGCATCCCAGGAGGAAAAGAGGTGAGAGTGATTACCAACGTCACTATGTCTATCAGGTGGTGAGACAGGCCAAAGTAACTGTCGTAATAGGGTCACCCCACAAAGCTGTACAATCACCAGTCCAGCCGCACGTGGAGAATTACATTAGAATCCAATAATGTAGGACTCGCAGCAATAAAATTTCTGCCATATTGATAGTGAACACCAGCATACCAAGCAGAGAACGTTGAGGTGAGGTCAATGACACACAGCAAAGAGAGATGAGCCAAGGAGTAAGAAATGAGGAGTACAAAAGAAAAGGAGAATTTAATGAAAAAAAAAAGAGTTAGAGAAGTACTTTACTGACCAGGATTCCCAGGCTGGTTGAGAAGAAGGGTGAGGTGAAGTCAATGACTTGGCTTCTGGCTGAATTAATGCTAAAAGATGTCACTGCTAGCTGGGCAGCTCCACTTAGGAGATCACCCACCAACCCGGTCCAGCGACCGTTCTTGAAGCCCCCGTACTTCCCGTCCCCAACAATATAGAGGTCAAAAGTAAAGCCCATGTCCTCGGCCAGCTTCTCCAACAGGTCAATGCAGTAGCCATAAGCAACATTTCTTCAGGTCTGAGGGAACAGATCCGTTGGGCCCTCCAAGGGTTCTGGAAAAGTCCCTGTAAAACTAAAGATTCATTGGTGAGTGGATCCAGGCACAGCTGGCCCGCTGGACACAACCCATCTCCGTCCACCTCACGGGTAAATACAAACGGGTGCTCCACCAGCGTCACCACTCGCATGTGTAACCGCGTGGGTCGGCGCCAGTCGCCTCCCCCTGATCGTGCATGATTTGGCCAGGCGCCTTGGTCCATCAGAACTCTCCCCCTGCGCCAGCGTCCCAGGCGGGTCCAGGTTGGCTGGCCTAGGGGGTCCAGCTGGAGAGACCAGATGTAGTGATGGGCCTCGGAGATGATATTCTGGTGGTGACTGTTTCTGGATATAAACCCGCTCTGGCCCTCAAATGATGTGTTGGCCAGAAATCTGATGGAAACACGGGCGAAAAGACAAAAAGAAGTGTCATGAGAAAATGGGAGAACAGAAGGAAGAGGGTGGTGGGAGAAGAAGAAGAAAAGATAATACCAGAAGAGTTAGCAGAAGAGAGAAAATCTTTTATTTTCACAATAAATGACACAGATGTATATCTAATGTAGGGTATTTAAGTGTAAATATTTCTTAGACAGTTTGACAGCTCCAGAGCTAAATTAAGACATTTAAGTTACTGAAAGTGTTACCATCTAATAAAATTAAAAGTGGAATTTGGGAAAATTTGAACTCTGGACCAATCTAATTTAACAATACAATTTTAAAGGGCAGATATGTTTTTTTGTTTTTTTTTTTTTTCAAAAGTGAACACAATTTTCTGGGTAAAAAAGGAAAAAATATGGGTCATGCTTTGGTCCTTGTTATGGGTAATACAACAAATTATGTGAGGCTGCCTGGAGATAAGAATGGAGATGCTGGATAATTCTGCTTTTATCTGGTTCTGTGATTTTAAGCCAATTTCACACTACATGACTTTAATACCAATTTGCCACTCACTCAGCTCAATGACTGGTCAGAGAAACATGGGTGAACAGTTGGTGGCAGTTGCTGTTCACCAGTACGGACTTAATCACTGTATGTGAAAAAATCCAATTACCCTTAATTACTGTGTCTTGTATTTTATCACCTCATATAGAATTGTACTAGGTTTTAAAATTAAATATTCCTATTCAAGCTGGAAGAAGATAGTAGCCAAAAAAAAAAAAAAAAAAAAAAAGAAAAACTAGAATGTCAAGATCAACTTGAAGGACCTGAGATGTTTTCCTAAATTTCTTGTTGCTGTTTTTGCATACACTGCGATAGTGGATATGATTTAGGGGAAAAGATTTACAGTTGAAGGGGGCATCATCTTGCAGCATATGTCATTTCCTATCTTTAGCATACCAAGTCAAGACCAAGGCATACTACTCTTCACCCAGCAGCTGAAGTACCTTAACCCAAGGCAAGGACTTGACTCAGACCCGTAGACATTCCAGAAAGATTCTCGATGGAAGGCCATTCCTGGTCATGGAAACACCTAGCAACTCTCAAGGCCTCTGTAAAACCAACCCAGACCCTCGCTAATGTAAACCCACCTTTGGTGATATGTTTGCACACTGTAACATGTTCTTATGACAATGTTGTTACTTCTCGGTAGTGTTTAGGCTACTGCTGAACTACTACTAACATGGTTGGGGCTAAGTGGAGTACAGTATACTCTAAAGTTCTACTACTGCATGTAATGGTATTAGGCACCACTTTAAAAGTTTTATATGCCTTTTTTTCTTAAGACCTGCTGGAGCTCGCTTTTATTTTTGTTTGTCGAGGAGTTTGCATAAACATTTTAGATCCAACTTATTGAGTTTATCTTAACGTCCTCTTTAGTAAAAATCTTGCCTGTTGCCCCAGGTACAAACCTTCTTTATATATGCATGTAAAACTAAAAGCTCCTGATTACTGTTCTGCTCAATACAGCAAACTTTGTCATAGTTTTTTTTTTTTTTTTTTTTTGATAACCAGTTTTATCCAAACACTTTCAGATGAATTTACCTGAGGATTGATTGTTCTAATGTACGATTATCTTCCACTCCTGGCTAACTTTATTCAGAAATCCCACTTCAGCAGTGTAAAACCAACATCTGAGATCTGTATTGTCTCGGTAACCTCAGTGGCTCAACGGATCATGTTTGTTTGGGTGTGCGTGTGCTTGTGTGTGTGAGTCTGACAGACCATGGTCCAGTGATCAAGCCATCTCTTTTACTGAGCCTGTGTTACTGTCTACCTGAAAGTGTCAGATACCAGAGGAGACACACACACTCCTCACACACAGGAAAAAAGACGCTCACATTTCCACTGGAATGGGTGAGTTTGAATGTAAGAAAGGAATACAGGCATCCATTTTGTGTAAGCTATTGATACACTTCTATGACGACCCTCAGGAGGTAATGATGAGGCTGATGGGACCTTTTCCAAAGTATCTTCATTCGTGTCTCTTTTGTAGTAAAGTGTCGCTTGAAGACCACAAAGTCAACGAGACCTTTATATCCTGAACATGAGAAGTGTCATCTGTTCCTGATACTACCTTTGGTATGTGGGACATCTTCACCTCTGATACTCTAGTCTCCATACTCATCTGAAGCTGGGGCACGTCTGCATTGACATTTTATCTCAAAGGCTCTTTTGATTTCAGACGTGTTAAAAACCACTGTTCTCAATGTCTCGTTGTCATTCCCTGCATCAACTGCCTCACTGGCGTGAGTAATGAACTTCCCTTTGTACAAACGGAATTAAATTTCACTTGTGCCTCAGTCGCAGCCAAGTCTTGTAATTTAACTGTTTTAACCTGCATCACCAAAACCATAATTTTTAGAAGCAAAATAGTCTTCTACATTTTTTGCCATCACAGTCACCTTGCTCAGTGCAACAAACATTTATTTTCCAGTACCTCGTCAATTTTACTACATCTCTTAAAGGTTTTAGGGCAACCTGACAACTCCAGTACTTTGTTTAAAGGTCAGTGTCTTCACTTTAACTTGAAGATTTAAGCTTTTCCTGACTGCATCCAATAAAGGCAAACTGACTTTTGCACCTTCCTGACAGTGCGCATCTGTTTTTTTGTGTTTTTTTTTTCATTAAGATTACTTTCTTTTGGTCATTTTAGCAGTTGTGACTGAAGTTTTTCTTTTTTCCAGATCCAGTGTGTTTCATAATGAGTCGTGGCACAGTCACGTCATCTGCTCCAAGCACTCCTGCAGGCTGCTCATGTAAGGATGAAATTTCTTTGAGGATTAATGACGCTGTACACGATGCAGTCATTTGTAATAGGATTTTTGAAATGCTTGTCAGAAGAGGTATCAACAGAAGCAAATCATAATTGCAGATCACTTTAAAAAAAAATGTGTGACATGTACATCATTGCTGAAGGAGCAGTGGGCAAGAGCGTTCCATATGGGGAACAGCCAGTAGGCAAGTCCAAATTAATCTGAGACAGTCTCAGGTATTATATTTAGCATAAGTTAGTCTGAATGCAAGATAATGTTAACGGTATTTAGTGGTCTGTCTTAATGGCTGCGTATTTCCTCTCCCAATGTGTTCTAAAACCGGAAACCAAAACAGCATTTATGACTGAAACCGCTATTATAATAACTTGGACAATGCAGGACATTGTTAGTTCATTTATGCTGTTCAGGATATCAGATACTGAGCAGACCTATATCAACTTATCAATGTAGAAGCTGAGCACTTACAAAGAAGAATAAAGTTTACTTTCACAAAAGTTTGGTCTGATGATAAATTAATGGAAACAGTTCTGGAGGAAGTTCGGTGTCAGAACAATGTCCAGAATATGGATGATTGTTCTGAGGATGGGTGCTTTCACTGATATCTGATCTTTGCTGGGTCACTGGCTGTTCAAACAAGACCTCTCCTTCATCTACATCTGAAGCTGTTCCATTACCTCCTACGCTTTAAATAAAAACAAGACTTTAGTTTTCATATGATGTGACATGATTCATTTCCACTTCATAAACCGACAAAACAATTTCTGAAGCAGAAGAGTCTTTTATGTAACATGAGCTGTAGATTGTCGTCTGGGTGAATCACATCTTTTACGCAGCAGCACCAACTCATCCCTACCTTATGTTCCTGCCTCATATAATGCCGAAAGAAAAAAATAAATAACCATATAGGGTATAACCACAGAACTGTGATCACAACAATAATAATGCCTTAACAAGATTTTTTTTTTTTTAAAGAAAGCTTTTAAACATTTTGCTCTTAAAGTAAAACACAGAAATATGCAAATTTATCTGCAGGTATCTGCCAAAAGTATTTCTCCTTGTTAAACTACTGCTGCAAGCAGAAAGTGTTTTACTTACATTGGTTCGGGGAACACAAGCCTGAAAAGACATTTATCGAAAAGCGGTTTCTGTCTTTATAGACCATCAAGCTGGCACATCAGGGTTCCAATCTTTGCTGGGCATTCATCTCTTTAAAAGTTGGTATCCACAGAGACTGTTTCCCTCCAGGTGGTGAGAAATGAATTATTGAATAGATAAATGAATACAACTCCCAGGAAATAATTTAATACTTTTCTATATTAAAGTGTATCAGTGTATTTGCATTTTCAGAAGTTATGCAAAACATAATTGGCATACTTTGTTCTTTTTTCACTTCGAAGTATTTAGTGTCTTTCCTGCAGTGTTCACAATGATCCATTTGTAGAATCATACTGGGCCATAGAAGAGCACCTTCAAATTTATACATGCCATAGCAGTTGAGGCTTCATAAAACTCCACTTCAAAAAAAAAAAAAAAAAAAACAAATAAGAGAATATCCCTCTAAATGAAAAATCTCAAAAATCTGTCTTTTGGCTTCAGCTCCATATTTTTTTCGTTTTCTACACCTACTTCTGTTATAGCTGCTTTCCTCTGAACTCATCTTTCATCAGCAGTGGATATCAAGCAGCAATAACATTAAAACAACCTGCCTAATATTGTCCTGATTTCTCTTTTACTGCCAAAGAAACTCTGATGCTTCAGAATATGTGTCTTCTGGGGTGTCTAGTGGTATTTACCTCAGGTGCTCTGAGGATCAGGATCCTTCCAAGTGGAACACTGGGACCTGCAGCCAATCATTCCACAGCATTTGGACTGATAAACTGGGTTTATCCGACGGCAGAGCGTGTGTGTGGAGGACAGATGGCCCACAGGTCCCAGCAGAGCTCCTCATTTCAGCTCTGGCAGTACTTGTTTTAGTTGTCGTTTTGGCATTTCCTTGAAATGAGGATGTTTGGACAGATTTGATCATAATGAATCCAATGTAATAATAATTATCAACCTGTGTTGACATAAGCTAAGTCACCGGAGCTAAGATAGTTTACTGTAACTGAACTGAGGTGGGCGTGATCCAGGCAATGTTTCAGCACGGCTCTTTCTGTCCTTTTGCAACATGGCACCACACAACACGAGGAAAAAGATGCTTCAAAATCACTCTGTAGAAATCCCATGGGTGACGTCCAGTTCTTCTTCATTCAGTCACACACCAACCAGTCATGGGATTAACCACTGTCACATAGGCTATTCTGAGTACTCTTATTAAAAATTTGCTCACTATGTTTTTGCGATAACCCAGAGGTGATTTATTGTGTCTCACATAAAAAGTCTGGACTCAGGATACAGTGTCTGTTGTGAGATGTCAAGAATTCCTTGGTTCTAATTTATTTCATTATTTGTTTCTCTGTGGCTGATAGGCTTAACAAACTGACCTGCCGCTACACAAAATAACATGAACCCACGGGTGCTAATTTTCAACACTGCTATGGAGTAACGTTATATATGAATCAAGAGTAAGACCCAAATGTAGACATCAAGGATTTGAAAACAACTTGTACTTTTATTAAACTTACTCAAAAAAAAAAAAAAAAAAAGCGCCACTGTAGAAATCTAAGCAAGGGAATCCAAAGAAATACAATTACAATGGAAGAGGATAATGAGGCTGGGAACAAGAACTGCAAGAACATGGGTAAACAGATGGACTAACAAAGCACAGAGGGAGACAAGACTCAATACTTACACGAATAACTAACTGGACAAAAAGGCACAGGTGAAACCAATGGGGGCAAGAATACAAAGGAAGCAAAATCACAAATGAAAGAGGGAGACAATTATTACCAAAGTAAGTCAGTAACTTACAAAACAGTGAACAGAAGCTTAAAAAGCAATAAGGACAAGAAAACAAAGTCTAAAACTTCTCCAAAATCAACAATTTAGCAAGAAGAAGAGAACTACAGAAACCTGGAGGGATCAATCTGACAGGCTCACTGATGAAAAGTGTGGTTAAAGTCAGGATCAATTGTTGACAATTGTTCAACACATTGAATTATTAGACTTTTTTTTTTAATACATTATTTGGAATCACTGCTACTTTCTTTTTTTAAGTAGTTCATTCACATATCACAGCTTTGTCTTCAGCAGTCATTTGCAGAGGAGTTCAGTTTGTATCTGCAGTCTATCTACTGAATGGACTCAGAGTCAGTTAATTACAGTCTATCAAAAGCCCCCCCCCCATCAATAGCTTGGTGTAGTATCTATAACTAACAATGCAGACCTTTTAAACGTTGGCCTTTTCTTTATGAGTCATAAAGAATATTAATGATGATGTCTGTCTGTCTGCTGTGCAACTTCTGACCCACAGCAACCTTTCTACTTAACCAGTCCCTTTACTGTAGGAGTCTTGGATGCTGCAGGTTAACATCAGTGGTTTTGTACAGCTCAACCAAACTTTGGAAATGTGTACTCTTGCCAGAGAAACCCCACAGCAACTTGTTATCTAAGATAACATTGCATTACTGTGTAGAACTCTTCTGAATAAGGTTACATTTTGAACAGAGTTGCATATAAAGATGTACAATAAAACCCATATGTTACTTTCATCATAAAGTGAATACCTAAAGTTTGAATTAAATAAAATGATTTCATAACATCCTTGTAATACCAATTTCATACTGCACAATAAGAAAGGTGTTATTTATCTTAATGTTTTCTCCACTGATCAGGAAAGGGTTAGTTTGCCAGGTTTTTGCCCAGAAGTCTTTAAATGCAGGGGCACACCTCTGCTGTTGGTTAACATGTGACCAACTTAACTGTTCTATAACATGTTCCTGGCTAATCTAGAAGATAATAAGCTTAACCCACAGCCAAGCTTGAAGATTTATGTGACTACAGAGTTACAATATGCACTGGTTCAGCTGCACAAGCCTGCAGGAAATTTAGCATTTTTAGTAGAACACTGATTCCACCAAAAATCATGTTTATTTATTGTAAGTAAATAAATGACATCTATTGAATCATTTTGTCATCAAAGCATTTGAAAGGGAGTTGATATGATGGCTTTATCTAAATTATCTAATCAAGTGGTTTGTCTGTGCATGTCAGCAGTGATAGTTCTTGCACAATACAAACACTTTAAGGGGGACTTTAGGTTACACAGACTGTCAAGATATGAAAGGGCATCCCAACATTCATTATGAGCTCTGTTTCCCTCAGCCATGAGGTCCTCATGAAGACTTTAACACAACTGCTGGAACTGACAGAGCCGTTGGAGCTGGCAGTGAGTTTCACTTGGCCATCTCTGTCAGACATTTCTGTTCTGGTTCATTTGTGTGTGTTTCTTTTAGTTTTCTGTTGGCTTTTAATTGGGCAGCACAGTGGCTTGGTACTGTGTTTCCTCCCACACTGGTAATTCTAAATTACCCATAGGAGTGTTTACAGTTATTTGTCTACACGTGCCCCTGTGATGGACCGGCAACACCTGCCTTTCGCTCAGAGAGATTTGGGGTGGGCTCCAAGAGACCCCTGTAACCCTGACTGGGAAGAAGCATATACAGGTAATGGATTGATGGTCCAGTCCAGCCTGTTGTCCAGGTGAACACTGAGGTATTCATACTCCTCCACCACCTTCACTTCTTTCCCCATTATAGAAATACTGACTTAATCCTAAAATCCACATTTATCTTCTTTGTCTTGTTCACATTCGAGTTGAGACGATTGCTCCCAGACCATGCCACAAAGCAGTCCACCAGTTCTCTGTACTACAATAACAGTGATGAACTATGTCGGTACATAATATGTACATAAAACTCACAGCTAACAGTTCAATATTCAGACTGCAGAAACATTGTTTCAAAGTAGCATCAGTTGAATTACTCCATCTATTGTTAACAAGCACTGCAGTTCCACGGCCCTTTCCTTTTCTGCTCCTCTTCATGTCTCTGCCCGGATGGTCTGAAAGCTAGGTCAGGAGATGTTGGAGCTACCACCATGAGTGGCGCTATTCTAGCATTCAGAATCAGAATGACAATTACTTTATCGATCCCTGTACGGAAATAGCTTTTCGTTACAGTTGCTTCCACATAAATGCTGAAGAAAAAGAGTACTAAAAAAAGTATAAGTGCGGCCGCCCCGGTGGAGCAGTGGTTAGGGCAGGCGGCCATATACAGAGGCTACAGTCCTCGTGCGGCTGGTCGTGAGTTCGATTCCCGGCTCGGCGACTCTTTCCCGCGTGTCTTCCCCATTCTCTCTGCCCCCCTTCCTGTCTCTCAACTTTCAATAAAGGCCACTAGAGCCAAAAAAATCTTAAAAAAAAAAAAAAGTAAAATATGAATAATAATAATCTTCCCCTTGCCCACCAGGGTGGTTTTGTCTCTTCTGCACTCTTCTGGACAGAGATCTCAGATGTTGTTCCTGGTATCCACTGGAGCCACCGTCCAGCTTGGCGGTTACAGCTCTCAGTGCCCCGATCACTATTGGTACCGCTGCTGCCTTCACACACCACATTTTTTTTTATCAGCTCTTCCTTCAGCCGTTGGTATTTCTTGAGCTTTTCAAGCTGCTTCTTTCTGATGTTGCCATCACTTGGGATGGCAACATCAGTGACATGTCAGCAAATAAGATAAGTGGTGGCATAATAATAATAATATAATATATATATATATATATATATATATATATATATATATATATATATATATATATATATATATATATATATATATATATATATATATACACAGTGCCTTGCGAAAGTACTTTGCCCCCTTAAACTTTTTAACCTTTGCCACATTTCAGGGTTCAAACATAAAAATATAAAATTTCAATTTTTTGTCAAGAATCAACAACAAGTGGGACTCAGTCGTGAAGTGGAACAAAATGTATTGGATATTTTAAACTTTTTTTAACAAATAAAAACACTGAAAAGTGGGGCATGTGATATTATTCTGCCCCCTTGCGTTAATACTTTATAGCGCCACCTTTTGCTGCAGTTACAGCTGCAAGTCTCATGGGGTTTGTCTCTAACAGTTTTGCACATCGAGAGACTGAAATTCTTGCTCATTCTTCCTTCCAGAACAGCTGGAGTTCAGTGAGGTTGGATGGAGAGCTTTTGTGAACAGCAGTCTTCAGCTCTTTCCACAGATTCTGGATTGGATTCAGGTCTGGACTTTGACTTGGTCGTTCTTACACCTGGATACGTTTATTTGTGAACCGTTCCATTGTAGATTTGGCTTTATGTTCTGGATTATTGTCCTGTTGGAAGATAAATCTCCGTCCCAGTCTCAGGTCTTCTGCAGACTCCAACAGGTTTTCTTCCTGAATGGTCCTGTATTTGGCTCCATCCATCTTCCCATCAGTTTTAACCATCTTCCCTGTTCCTGCTGAAGAAAAGCAGGCCCAAACCATAATGCTGCCACCACCATGTTTGACAGTGAGGATGGTGTGTTCAGGGTCATGAGCTGTGTTGCTTTCACGTGTAAAATCCCCCAGTTTTGGTTCAGTCTCTGACTAGCAGAGTCTGTCACCGGGACCAGCTCTCCATCCTACGGGTAAGAAGTTGCGGTCTAGGAGAGGTTCCTCACTAGATTTCCTCAACTTATTTAAGCTGGTGTCGAGAAGATACGCCTAGCTCTCACTGCCTACTTCCAAACGTATGCCCCGCTCACTCCAATAACTGTCCTTCAGAGGAATAGCCGGGTGGCTCGAAGTCCAGCTATCGGTCACGTCTGTTAACGGCAGCTCTTCTCTCACGATCTGGGCTCTTGTTACAGGCTAGGAAAACTTTAGTGGCTCGGACAGCGAGCCTCAGGGACAATTTGACAAAAATGTGGCTAAAATAACCCATAAGAACCTGTGTGTTAGTGCAGAGGCATAAACAAGTCTTCAAAATTCTGAATACAGATGTAATGTCCACAACGACGTCTTATGACAGTTTTTATATTTATTAAAGCAGATTAGCAAGGTTAAGCAACAGCATTGATTGGTTATACAATTTATAATTCTAAAAAGGCAAATTAAAGCTGTGGCTTACTGATCAGTTCATCTGGTAGGTCAAGGACAGGCTGAGAGACACACGTGGCCATCATGCGTTTTCAAGGCCGCTGGGCAGGGAGGGAGAGAGAGAGAGAGAGCTCAAACGATCAGGCCGGCCGGTATGCTGATTCGGCCCCTCCTCCTTGCTAGCGGTGAGCTAGGCTAACCAAAAAGGCTCCAATTATTCCTTCAAGAATTGGGAAAAATTCGTAGATCCTGTTCCAAGCGTCTTTCTGTCTTCTTTTCTTGAAGTAATTCCTTCCAGTTAATCCTCCAGATGGGGGTTGCTCGTCCAGGTCCCCAGCTAGTCCTTCTTCGTATGAAATCGCTCCAGGAATCCACACAGAGTCCTTCTGCCTTCTCTTTTTATGCGCTCTCTCTCTCCTTGCTCGCCCTGCACCAGCCTTCATCTGATTGGTTCTCTCACCTTTGCATATGCATACATAATTTCCCTCAAACTCCACATGACACTTCTGATTGGTTATTCACATATACAGAGGCGTGCATAATTTTACATAATCATGCATCATTCATATTCCACAGGCCCCGTCCCACAATGACTTCACATGTTTACAGATTTGGCAGGGGCGTTTACCTTAATCATCATGACATCATGGCACCACCAGACACTCACAAGGTCACTGTGTTTACTTGGCCATATAGCTCGTTAAGCTAAAGCTTATCAGCTAACGCTAACCCTTTTTCTAACGATCTACTTATCAATGTATGTTCCAACGTTACATTAACTGATTGATTCATTGGTTCGTGTTTAATAACAGAATTCAGTAAATGATCTGCCGTCTGCAGCCCTCCACTCTGCCACTTCGCCAAGGCAACTTCTGAGCTGAGCAGATGACATCGTCATTTGACCCAGACACCTGGCCCCAGTGTTGTGTACGGCGAAGTAACTTATGTTTACACTTACGCCCTCTCTCCTGCCCTGTTGACATTCCAGAGAGGAACATGCGCTCCGCTCTGTCTCTGTCCGTTTTTGACCCAACAAAAATAAGTTTTCCCTTTTAACATACACTAACTAACACAGATCTATTACCCAAAATTACTAATACATTTTGTTTCTGATCCTTGACTAATCACACACACATTTCATACATTTCATTGATTAGGAATTGCTTACAAATCACGTAAATCACCTCTCCTTCTGTTACTTCACTTGTTTAGACTAGTACTGGCTTGTGTTTACATTACATCACCCAGCTGCTGCATGATCTCTTCTCCTGTTTTGATAAACATAGCCGTTGTTTTTATTCCCCTGGGTACACAGTGACCTCCGGTCGCTTACCTCAGCCGCTGCAGCAGAGACTCACAGTCCTGATCCAAATCATACCGAATACATCTACAATACATCTTTCTAATCAATCATCGGTTCTGATCATTGAATTATTGAATCACCCATGTCATTGCTTATAGATTGATTCCAAATCACATCAATTACCACTTTTTCTGTTACTCCACTCTGGCCTATGTACCTCCTCATGTCACATCCGTCTCTCCTTTAACACACAGAGTTAATAGTGATTATTGATTAGAAGCTGAGCTGATTCCAACGATCTCTCCGGGTCATTTGACACACGCCAAACATATTGTTTTACATTGTGGCCAAAAAGTTTGATTTTGATTTCATCTGACCAGAGCACCTTCTCCCACATGTTTGGTGTGTCTCCCAGGTGGCTTGTGGCAAACTTTAAACAAGACTTTTTATGGATATCTTTGAGAAATGGCTTTCTTCTTGCCACTCTTCCATAAAGGCCAGGTTTGTGCAGTGTACGACTGATCGTTGTCCTCTGGACAGACTCTCCCACCTCAGCTGTAGATCAGTTCATCCAGAGTGATCATGGGCCTCTTGGCTGCATCTCTGATCAGTCTTCTCTTTGTTCCAGATGAAAGTTTAGAGGGACAGCCGGGTCTTTTAATATGATTGCCCTCACAGTGCTTGGGAAAGGTGTTATTTATCTTAATGTTGAAGCTTGAGAAATCTTTTTGTATCCAAAACCGGCTTTAAACTTCTCCACAACAGTATCTGGGACCTGCCTGGTGTGTTTCTTGGTCTTCGTGATGCTCTCTGAGCTTTAAACAGAACCCTGAGACGATCACAGAGCAGGTGCATTTATACGGAGACTTGATTACACACAGGTGGATTCGATTGATCATCATCAGTCATTCAGGACATCATTGGATCATTCAGAGATCCTCACTGAACTTCTGGAGTCAGTTTGCTGCACTGAAACTAAAAGGGCCAAATAATATTGCAGTTTTTTATTAGTTAAAAAAAGTTTAAAATATCCAATAAATTTTGTTCCACTTCACAATTGTGTCTCATTTGTTGTTGATTCTTGACATACATATATATATATATATATATATATATATATAATATATAATCACATTGTGATTGACGCAAAATCGAACAATGAATTCAAAAGTAGTGCAAAATTCACTTTTATTTAAATGTTCTGCTGCCATATGAACTAAAGTACCAGAACATTTGTTGTTCAAACACTTTTAACATCAGCACTTGTCAGTAACACATATTTAGTGTAAATCTCATCTTAAAAAATGTCAAATAATATAAAGCTTATTGCCACTGCCAGGCCATTAATATCATCCTTGTTTTTTTTATGACAAATAAAAAAGGTCTACCAACTAAATCCTGAGCCACAATCAGAACATTAAAACAGCTAATTTCTGAGGTAACAGCAGAAACTTTTAACAGGGAGTTCAACTTGTCAGTTGTTACAAATAACCTTGTTTCTGTTGAATCCTCCATCTGGGAGAACTTTAAAATGAAAATGTCCATGTAAAAGTTCTGTAACTTTATCAATCTGTGTATCATTCATTCTTTCCATTTTCAATTGTCAATCAAAAATAAAAAAAATTAAAAAGTCACATTTTATTTTGTTTTTTTAATTTTTTTAATCTAATACAAAAAAATTAAAAAATGCTTGTTTTTTTATATTTCAATTTTTAGACTTGGTTCAAAAATACAAAATGAAAAAACGGGTCTGAACTTGTTTTTAATATTTAATTGTCCAGTTTACGTGACCTGAAAATGGCTTTGTGCAGCAGTTTCAGGTAGCATGGCGGCGCTGGAATCACTGGCTATAATATTTTCAATATTGTGAAAATCTGAATGAAAACTTAGCTCATATATAGATGAACCAAAGCGCCTCTCCAGTCCGAATATGAGACGATATTTTAATCTAGAAGTCATATTCTCAAAAATGGGGGTCGTTTTATTATCGAGGACGAGACTTTCTGTTGTCATTACACATCTGTGCCACTAGATGGAGCCACACTGAAGTAACCAGCTAAAGGATAGCAGGACAGTGAACACATGGAGCAGATCTGATGATAAATGGAGGAATGACGGTGATTCGTCTTGAACAAAGGGGCTTAAAACTTTTGTTGCAGTCCAGAATTTTTTTTTCAGACAGAATTGTTAATATCGCTACCTGAGTTTCTACCCGAACTGTAAAGTACACAGATTTTTACCACTGTGTCTGTTTTAGCTTTTCTGCATGTTTACCTGCCAATTCTTTTCCGGTTCCGCAGCAGCCTGGTAACAGACTTTTCAAAACAAAAGCATGTGAGCAACATGCGTTAACGTGCGATAAAATAAATGTCGATGTTAATAAATTAATGAGTTAACGCGCTAACACGGGCTAACTTGCCCAGCCCATATATATATATATATATATATATATATATATAGATATATATATAGATAAATAGATATAGATAGATAGATTACATTTGTGAATATATTACATAGCTAAAATTGTTACTTCACAGATTATTTGACTGCATGAGCCTTAATACAAAACCTCTCTGTATCTGGTTTAAGAACATGCACTGGAAAAGAAAATTGTTGATGTGGAATTTTTTGAGGACACAGTTCAGCTGCGGGTTAAACCATAAGTGAGGTTTAAGAAGCCTTTTGACTTTTTGCATAACCCATTAAAAACCAGGTCAAAACCTCTCCAGGTTAAACTCTCACCCTAAAATAAGCTTGAATCAGTACAATTGGCCCAACATCAGTTATAGTGTCATCAAATGCATAAGACCCTTTTGAGTGGTTCCATTTCATGAGTTCAACTGCAAATATATCTCATATTCATTCGTCACTCCAGCTCATAAACGGCTGTAGACATTACACTGATTCAAAAATAGATTGTAAAATCTATAGCTGTTATTGTTCTGAAAGTTTGAATGTGTTGAGTAACACAGCACAAGTACAAAGGCTTGATTAGGAAATGAAAATGGGGTCATTTTCAAAGCCTTATATCCTGTTATGAAACATATTTGTCATGGTTATGCCTTCCTTTTGTTCTCATTGTTTTTCATTTGCATTTCTCTTCCTCATATTTCTTGTTTGTTTGCAGTCTGTGAGTTTTTGTGTGTCAGCCTGTGTACAATTTTAGGCATGGTGGCCCAGTCCCTCCTCTCCACCTGCTTACCTGAGACACATCAGCTAATCAAGACATACCCTGCTTGCGCACTTTCACTCTTTACTTGATTGTCAGTTCTTCTTTGTGCTTCTATTAACTCAAGTTCAGTCACAACTGTCAGATTCTTCTGGTAATATCTTTCTGTGCATAAGCTCCAGGTCATTGACTCTTTGTGCTTCATCAGCCACCAGCCTCATCCACCTCATCTTTGCCAGCCGAGCCCCTTATCCTTGCTCCCTCTAAGCTTTCTTCTCCAACCTGCTGAAAACTTGGACCTTGCTGTTTGGTGTCCTGTTTGTGCAGGTTGGCCAGTCAGAGCCAGATATTTTCTAGTTGCTTAGACTCCACATTTCCTGAACTGCCAGCACATACTTCCAACTGTCCATTTCAGTATTCAAGGTGTACAAAAGGTATGTGCATTTTTGAAAAACAGAATAACACCACTATGTACTCATAATTCCTACAAGTATTTGTGCAGGAGCACAATATTGATTTAAAAAAAATAAAAAACAATATACTGACTTATTGTATGACCATGTCAGCACTGTATGAATTATGTGCAGAATAGCCCAGTGTCCCTTTTGGTTTATTTGCTGCAAACAATGCATTGTGATGTAGTTTGAAAGAATTTTCCCAAAGGACTAAATGAATGAATGACAAAAAGCACATTACTTAGAGTGCTCCGCAAATGGAACTCAGCGGCACAGAAAGAAGAAAAGATCTGAGATGTCACTGTCAGGATGAAGCGTTTATCCACTGCCTGATCCCTTCTTGATCTTTCTTGCCTCATAGTCTGAGAAGGGTAATAGAAAGAGGGATAGGAATAAAACTAATAATGAATAAATCAACTATACAGTGAAGGAGAAAATCCAGCCGTGACTGGTTAACCCTATTTTAAATAGAGAATATCATCATCTGCACTATTTTATAGGTATTCTTTATACATAATTTATACATTATATATACATATATTTTTATATATAGCCAATCATAATCTTCCCCCATGCTGCAGGATGGTGTGCTGTCAGTACTATTACCTCCCAGCAAGAAAGTTGCCAATTCAAATAAGTTGGCAGTAAGTAAAGTTTATTCATGTAAGACCTTTCACAGATAAAAATCAAAGCACATTCCAGTAAAATAAGGAAATAGAAAGCAGAGAATTCCATAAAAGCCTTCACAAACTAAAAGGTTGTGAGAAGAAAAAAGGTCTAATTTGCTTTTGAAAGGAGCCGGAAAAATCAATGTAATGCAAACACAATCAAGGTGCAACCAACAGTTGTCTCTAGAGCACTTGAAAGTATGAAAGTCCAAAACATCCTAAGGCGCTTGGCCATGCATAGCATTAACAAATATGCACCGAAATGTTCCAGATGTAGGAATTACATTTTAATGGTTTAAAAATCAATCAAATTAATGTAAACATCTATTTTAAAAAAGACTGTGTTTGCACCATGTTAAACACATCCCATTAAGGTATGGGAACTGAACAGGTTTTAGCAATACAGATGAGCTCATTGATCCTGCATATCGATCCCCTCATCATTTTTCTGCTGTGTTTCAGTGAGGTATGCTAACAGATTTTTCTTTACCTCAAGTCAACTGCTTTACTGTCTCAAATTCAAAAAAAAGATCACTTCCAGAAGGTCAGTAATACAACACCTTTGCAGGTTACAGTAGCATCTCCAGTTCAGCTAAAACTACAGAGTAGATACACACCACTGTGAGTCTGTCACTGCAGCATGTATGTCAAAATAAATGACATATTTTATATCTTTTATTTAATTGTTGATTTGCTAAATATGTTTTCAGCATCCACCCGAACTGAAAAGTTAAGAGGCATATGTTTCTGATTCTTCATGAAATTTGGAACTGGTCCTGAGTTGGATCCAGTTTTTGATTCAACCTCTCATCCCTCAAGAGGTGATAGAAATTACTGGAGCATTGAATCTATTCATCCATTCAAACAAAGAAGGAAAAGTTATTCTGGCTCAATGTACATTCCACTCACTGGTCACTGGTGATATTTTGCTTACTGCCCCGGGTAGACCAACTGGGCCGCTTTCACACAACTTGATTTTAAACAGCTTGCAGACTGGAAAGCAAATCGGTGAGCAGTTGGCGTTTGCCCATCGGCACTGGATTGTACGGTGGCCCTGAAGGGCAAACGCACAACAAAAAAAACACAACGAAAACAAACGACAAAAGGACAACAAACGACAAAAAAAACACACGACATTGAAAACACAACGACATTAACAAAACCACAACGACAAAAAGGAAAACAAAACTGCAAAAGGAAACGCAACGAAAAAAGGAAAAACGCAAACGACATAACAAAACAACTGCAAAAAGGAAAACGCAACGACAAAAAGGAAAACGCAACGACATTAACAAAAACACAACGACAAAAAGGAAAACGCAACGACAAAAAGGTAAACACAACGACATTAACAAAAACACAACTGCAAAAAGGAAAACGCAACGACCTTAACAAAAACACAACGACAAAAAAGAAAACGCAACGACAAAAAGGTAAACACAACGACATTAACAAAAACACAACTGCAAAAAGGAAACGCAACGACCTTACAAAAACACAACGACAAAAAGGAAACACAACGACAAAAGGTAAACACAAACAAAAAACACAACTCAAAAAGAAACGACAACACAACGACATTAACAAACCAACGCAAAAAGGAAAACACAACGACATTAACAAAAACACAACAAAACAAAAAAAAACAAACTGCAAAAAGGAAAACACAACGACATTAACAAAAACACAACGCCAAAAAGGAAACGCAACGACAAGGAAACGCAACGACATTAACAAAAACAACAACCCAAAAAGGAAACGCAAACGAAACAAAAAACGAAAAGGAAAACGGCAACACAACAAAACACAACGACATTAACTTCTAACGGAAAGGGTAGGTACCTGCTATGACAAGGATCATTGCTGATTGGACGAAAGCACGTCAGTCTGTTTAAAAGGTGGGGAAGGGCCCCGCACACATCTGTGGTCTACAGTCAGGTGTATTTGGAGATGGCTACTACAGAAGAAGTTATTAGGCATTATTTTGATGCAGGGCATACATATGAGGTGATAGTTCACATGTTGTCCACCTTTCACAACATCAGGGTTCCGGTTGTCCAGTAATTGTCGGACTTTTGTCCGGTAAAATGAGTCCGATAGCCTAACATTTGCCCGGGTCCACGCAGCTCTGTCAGTATGGCTCGTCTCAGAGCTCGTCTATGAGCGAGTGGGGAATAATTCTTTCTCCTATACTCCTTAGACAGGGATCAGCAGGCTATCTGGGCCAGTTGAGCCCACTCGGGGTAGATTTCACTGAAATCCCCGATAGAATTCACAGGACGTTGAGAAGTTCAAGCCTCCATAACCGCGGAGCGCTGTCATGACGGAGATGCTCTCTGCGCACCTGTGGCATCATGAGTGGAGCTGTGGCGGAGCCCACTCGTCCTCATACACTACTCATTCGTAAAAAAAAGTATATGTTTTTTCATTAAATCCATCCATCCATCCATCCATTAGCTTCTGCTAATGGACGGATGGATGGACCCGAAGTCGGGCCGGGGGCAGCAGCTTCAGCAGAGGTCCAGACCTCCCCCTTCCCCCGGCCGCTTCCACCAGCTCCTCTGGGAGAATCCGAGGCGTTTTTAATAAAATGATGTGGAAATAACCCATTTTATTACAAACTGAAATTGTCGACCTTGGGAGGAGTAATTTTCAACCGGACATTTTGACCGGAGAGATTATAAAATACCGGACTTCCGCATGTTTTACCAGACAAAGTCGGGCAATTACCAGACAACGGAAACCCTGATCGTGATGTTGTGAAAGGTGGACAACATGTGATCACGATGAGTGTTCGCACTCTTAAAACACGGTTAAGAGAAGCAGGGTTGTATAGGAGAAGAATTATTCCCCACTCGCTCAGGTGAGACGAGCCATACTGACAGAGCTGCGTGGACCCGGGCAAATGTTCGGCTATCGGCATATTTTTACCGGACAAAGTCCGGCAATTACTGGAACAACGGAAACCCTGATGTTGTGAAAGGTGGACAACATGTGAACTATTCACTTCATATGTATGCCCTGCATCAAAATAATGCCTAATAACTTCTTCTGTAGTAGCCATCTCCAAATACACCTGACTGTAGACCACAGATGTGGGCGGGGCCCTTCCCCACCTTTTAAACCACCTGCTTTCGTCCAATCAGCAATGATCCTTGTCATAGCAGGTACCTACCCTTTCCGTTAGAAGTTAATGTCGTTGTGTTTTTGTTAATGTCGTTGTGTTTTTGTGTTAATGTCTTTTGTCGTTGTTTTCCTTTTGTCTTGTGTGTTTCCTTTTTTGTCTTGTGTTGGTTTCCTTTTTGTCGTTTGCTTTTTTTGTTTTCCTTTTGTCGTTGCGTTTTCCTTTTTGGCGTTGCTTTTTCCTTTTTGTCGTTGCGTTTCCTTTTTGTCGTTGTGTTTCCTTTTTGTCCTTTCCTTTGTCGTTGCGTTTTCCTTTTTGTCGTTGCGTTTTCCCTTTTGTCGTTGTGTTTTTGTTAATGTCGTTGTGTTTTTGTTAATGTCGTTGTGTTTTTCTTTTTGTTGGTGTCGTTTGCCCTTCAGGGCCACCGTAGGATTGTCATGTGTGAACAACTCAAAAATGCATGAAAGATGTTTGCTGACATGTCACTGAGCTAACATGCCAAATATCTGGAGCTGCTGGGGGACATCCTCAGCCATGTTAAAGACAATAACAGACCAGGAAATTAGCTGGTATCACCATTTGAAAGAGAATCCCACAAAGCAATGATAACATGCTGTAACCTTTCAACAAAACACACCACACCACAATTTGAGCAGGTAGCTGCTTTTTCATCACTTTTATATATTTTAATTTTAGCAAATAAAGGAATGAATTAAAATACAGAACTGGCAACATTTCTTCTAGACTGATAATTAGGCTAAACCATGGGCGTAACCACGCATTCTTTGGGAGGGTCGTGTCCCCCCCAATACTTGGAAAATACCAATCTGTCCCCCCCAATATTATGTGTAAATATGTTAAATATTTCCTCCTTTTATGAAACCTGGCTCAACAGTCCGTCTGTTGTTATTTCCAAATATTTACCGATCAATTTATTACCATTTATAAGGAAAACTAAAGTGTGTGACCACCCCCTCCCAGTTGTACACTTGGTTGCGCCCATTTAACGGCTCTGGGTTTGAAGCGCCGGCTCAGACAGAGGAAACAATAGAGCGTTGAATGTGAAAGGAAGGAGGGAGCAATGTCTTTACCCAAAAAGCAGAAAAAACAAGACATACAAAGTTTTTTCAGACAGTAAGCAACTAGATAGCTAAAGAGGAGTGATGTTGTCATACTGAGTGTGTTAATTTTTAATTAATTTGAAATATTTAGCTCGTTAAAAAGGGCTCAGTTTGTTAGTTGAGCTAGCTAGCTTGAAGTGAAGAGACTATCATATGATATGATGTGTCTTCCGTGTGTGTGCTGTTTTCTCTCCGTCTGTCGTGTGTATGTGTGTGTAACGCTAGAAATACAAGCAAAATATTTAATGTATCAAATTAAAAAGATCCTCAGGGTCAGTTATTGTTCTTCTGGTCCAATAATAATATCTGGTCATAATGCAGGCAGCACAGAGAGACAGGGAGAGGGATGCTGTAAGGACAGGCCAGACAGTAGTGATGGGCATTCCGGCTCTTTGAGGAGAGCCGGCTCTTTTGGCTCGGCTCACTAAAAAGAGCCGGCTCTTTTGGCTCCCAAGTGGCTCCTCAGATTTTTTTGTTAATTAAATTAATTTATTACCAAAATTATGTGTAAAATGAATAACTAATCTTAAAAAAAAACATAAAATATTACATATGTATTGTATTTATATGTCTTTATTAATAAACTTAACCTATAAATTAATACATTCTAAATAAAAAAAAGACCCATTTCAATTTGTGAAAAAAACAAAATCAACTAAACATCACTCAACAAAATATAAATTAAAATGTGCAACTATTTACCGTGAAAAACCTTCAGAGTCCCTTTCTGGTCTTTTCTCCAACTCTGTTAATTGCACCGTTGGATGATTAGTTTGAATATGACTGTGCAGGTTGTTTGTGGAGCCTGAATCCATATGAAATTTGTATTTTACAAAGTGGGACACTTTGCCTTAACGGAGTCTAACACTTTAAAATGGTCCATATTTTACTCCTTTTCCTGTTGTCACTCATCTTTGGTGAACTGGTCAAAATCCTCTTGCGCTCCTCTCGCTGTCGTCTCCTGCCTCCTGTGTCTGTAACCCCCCCCCCCCCCCCCCCCCCCCCCCCCCCCCCCCCCCCCCCCCCCCCCGCAGGTGTTGTTGACTCTGCTCCCCCCCTCCCTCCTGCTCAGTGTAGTCGCACAGACGTTGCCACAGCCACACATGTTGACCAATGCGGCTTTAAAAGACAATATAAAATAATAATTAAAAAAAAAAATCGCTCTGGCTCACGAGCCGGCTCCTGTCAATCGCGAGCCGGCTCCCGTCGTTCACTTCAAAGAGTTTTCCGGCTCTCGTTCGCGACCGACCCATCACTACCAGACAGGGACAGTCTCTGAAAACACGGATGATCAGGTGAGACACTGGAATACAAGACTCAACAGCTTGATGACTTTTGTTTTAACCTAAGCCTACGTGTCGCAGTAAATAAAACTAGTAAGAAAAGCAACATTCTAATAAAATTTTCCTCAGGGTCAGTTATTCTTCTGTACAATAATAATATCTGGTCATATAATGCAGGCAGCACAGAGAACAGGGAGAGGGATGTGTAAGGACAGGCCACACTATTTTTTTAATGTCAAATGAATAATCTTGTATATATATTCAATTAAAATCAATATTTTACATTCAATTATTTGTACAAATCTATGATTTCATTCACATTAAATGTTTCAGTGTAAATGTGCAGACATTCATTTTGAGACAAATCAACAAAATACAAATTAACTTGGAATTAAAAGTCCATCGTGTGCTATGGACTTTTTGTTGTTCCAATCACAATATTTACATCAACATGCTTTAGGCATGTAATTTTTCCCAGCTGGAAGCTATCCTTTTCGCTACTATCTCAGAGAAATTGCAGACTATTCCTTTAAATGTGATTTCAGATGGTCAATAAATAAAAATCACAGAAATGTGGGAAATGCACTTTAAAAAAAATTCTGGGGGATCTCATTTGGACCCCACCAATGTCTATACCATGGTTACGCCCTTGGGCTAAACTGTTTTAAACTGTTGTTTTAATTGGGTTAAACTATTTTTGTTGCAAAACAGTGTCACTCTACTGTATTTGTAAAGCTGCTGTTGTGGACAAGTGGAGCACCATGAGAGAGAGGGAGGGATGGGGCAGAGGTAGCTGCTGTGCACTTTATGTCTTATGCAGGGTTCCTTTAAGAACAAGTAAAGGGAAAAATACAACTGCACTGCAGTAATCTAAACACGAAGAAATAAAAGGCATAGATAATCATCTCCATTTAATGGCCTTGGCACCAAGCTTCATAAATTTGAAATGTTTTTGAAGTAGAACAACATTTTCAGGCTAGTAGTTTAGAACAATAGTTTAAAGACACTGAAATACATCTGTTGGTGATTCTAAGTTTTCAAAAGGTTTGAGAAAGCATGCATGCTCATTTGTTTCATTTGTCTTTGTGTGGCCCTGCAGTGGACCAGTGTTGTGTTGGTGGTGAACCTCACCTGGGTACATCCTGCCTGGTTTAAGTGCCTGTGAAAAGACATCCTGCAGCATTCATGGAGAGGTAAGTACTGGCATATCTCAGATCATTAGTATGCCCATCAGAAGATACCCTGCAGTTAGCATATGTGGGTGCGAAGGATGTAATATGTCTGCTGCAGAAGGCATAACCATCTCGTGATAGACCCACCACCACAGTACATGTTGTGTGCTTTGACTTCTCAAGTACCTTCAATCTCATCCCAGTCTGGATTGCTGAGGAAAAAACTTTAGAATAATGCAGGTGGATACTCCCCGAGTCACATGGCATGATGGTTACCTGACAGGCAGACCCCAGTTTATGAGACTGCAGAGCTGTGTGTCTGAGCTCTGGACAAGTAACACTGGATTGCCCCCAGGGAGCTGAGCTATCTCCATTCCTCTACACCACCTACTCTGCACACTTTAAGTACAGCATTCAGTTGTGTCACTTGCAGAAATTTTCAGATGACATGATCACAGTTGAATGTGTGGAGAGTGGACCTGGTTGACCGCATCGTGAGGACATTTAGAAAGAATCGCCTTCAGCTGAACGAAGCAAAGACAAAAGAGATGGTGACAGGCTTCAGGAGGAAGAAGGCTTCACCCTTCCAAGTCTTCACTGTTTGGCAGGTGTGGAATTCATCTCGTTCTCTAAGTATCAAGGCATTCAACTGCACAATAAACTGAAGTGATCTACCAATGGACAGGCTGGCTGTAAGAACTGCTTAACATTCCTCCCGTGTTAGCTTTCTGTTACCATCCCCCGTGTAAACGGGTCGGTTCCGACCCGTGTCTTAAATCAGCTTTAAAGTACACTAAAAACAATAACCTACCATCAATTTTTTTTTTTTTTTTTTTTGACATCTCTTGGTTACCTTGTTAGGCTTCCTTATCCATGAAAATGTTGGGTTTAATATTTTTGGTGTGGGTCTCTGGGCCTTTTATTTTTTATCAGTATACCTCTCGATTTCATAAATAAAAAAAGAAAAATTAACCTCAAGAGAATCCTACAAATAAATAAAAGGTTGTTGTGTTACCTGAATATTACTGAGGGATATAGAAAACATCTCTGAAATGAATTTGCTTGGTTTATGTTTTCATTTTAAAATGAATAACTATAGTAACATCTATGGTGTTAGGGGTCAGTTTTCAACCCATATATATTTTCTTCAAGAAAATGCAAAAAAAAAAAATCATTTTTGACTGCAATAGTACTTTTAATATAAACAAATTGAAACACAGAACAGGTCATAACACAAAATATTGATTTAAAGTTCAAAGAAACAAACAACAACCAATCAAACAAATCAAATCAATAAAAAATCAATTATTACTTCCAAAACTAATAGTTAAATAAGCTAAATCAGAGTAAAAGTTTCTGTGTGCAAGAACATACTTTTGTTGTGTGTGTGTGTGTTTAGATGCATGTGTGGCAAAAAGTGACACTTTTAGTGTAGTGTGTTTTTAGCAAGAAGAAGAACTTCAATGAAAGCATCAAGGTATTCCTCATCAATGTCTTTCCAGATGTCACCATGGACTTTTTTTTTCCAGGTTTGTCATAGCAATGATGACTTCTTATTGGCAATGGCATAAATAGCTTAAAACATGTTTTCATGTCAGTGACTCTGGTCACAGCAAACCGTGTGATACCGGGGGTCATTTTGATGACATTTTCAGCAGCTACCCTGCCATGTGCATGCTGAGGTACTAAACTCCAAAAGATCCGATCATTTTTGACTTGAATCCTTCAGCAGGAGCAGCCTCAGCACCAGTGACCTCCTCATCAGATTCATATATGTCTGTGTCTTCTGGCTGATGCTCCACATTGTCCTCTTCCTCAGAAACTTGCTCCTCTTCATCGCTATGCTAACCTGAGTCTTCTCCCATATTTTCTCCAAAGATATTATCTAGAACTTCACTCACTGTAAATCTTCTTTTCATTTTTGCATGCTGTAAATTGGAGATGTGCCCTCTACAGGTTAAATGAGTCAAGTGACCTCATAGTGACCTGGTAAAGTGACCTGGACATGCCCCTCTTAGTTTTGTTCTTTAACAGTTATACTTGACAATAAGCTTCCACTGAAGCTCACATGATTGGGAGAGGAGGTGGCTGTCAGCATGTTGGCGGGCAGTGCACTTATGATTTCCATTTTGGCTCCAATTATTGTTTTATAATCATATTTTTATAACCGGGTCAAAACCAACCCTAACACCACAAACAACATAATTTCAACCGGAGCATTTTAAAATGTAGTGAAAAAACTTTTTTTTTTTGTTTAATTTTGTTGAAATTGAGGTTCCTGACAAAGTCAAAAAGCCTTGATGTGATAAACACATTTTAAGTGATTCTTTGATGCATTTAAAAACTAAAATGGGCCGGTGGCAACCCTAACACAAG
Source organism: Hirundichthys speculiger (assembly GCA_018398805.1). NCBI lineage: Eukaryota > Metazoa > Chordata > Actinopteri > Beloniformes > Exocoetidae > Hirundichthys > Hirundichthys speculiger. The sequence continues at coordinate 60,758 of JAGFBZ010002434.1, read as the reverse complement.
AGGAAGGTTAAGCCTGTGTTACTTTCCGAGGAGGTTCAGGTCATTTAACATATGCAAGAAGGTGCTCTAATCGCTTTATCAGTCTGCTGCTGCGAGCACCATCTTCTTTGCTGTGGTGTGCTGTAGTACATGGATCAAAGCAACGGACAGCAACAAACGCAGAGTCAACTGACAGCACCAAGCTTGTTTCCTTGGAGGAGGTGGTGACACTTGACAAGCCAAAGAGCAGCTTAAGCAACAGACTCATTCGATCCCACTGTCTAAAGGAACAATACAGGAAATAATTCCTGCCCGCTGTCATCAGACTCTACAACTCATCTGTACATGTCAAACCCATTATCACAGAACAAGAATACTAACACACTTTTTTATCTTGCACTCCACATGTCATGACATGCAATATGTGTAATATGTGTGATATCTTATCTTAATTGTATATATTTGTATTTGTATATTCTACATGGCTAACTATGGCATAACTGTTTTAATGACTTTTTAAAAAAATAACATTTAAACTTTATTAAACAAAACTTTCTTTTTGGCATATCTGAACTTATCCAGGCCCTCTTATACTTGGTCATAGTCTGTAGCTATTTCAACTTTTAAGTAGTGCCAAAATTTCCAAATATACCTCAGCTGTCTGATGACAAACACCACCATATGTCATCATACTTTCCCCCTAATGACTGGATGATGCTTGGCCAGCAACCCTGCTGCAGCCATAAGTCTATAATAATCATGCAACAGAACTCCCTGAGGGTTTGAATGTCCAACCTGGTGACAGTTGCAGCATCTGTGTTGCTCATCTATCACTTTCTTTCTGGCTTCAACACTTTGAAGATAACAACTCACCCCTCTAGGTTAACTCATCCTCCAAGCACCTGACACTGTGATTCAACAACGTCACTGTATCTGAAGTATCTAAAATGAATTCAAATGACACAAAGTTTAACACTCATATGTAAATGGTCCTGAATGGTTAAGACAAGGGCTCAATGTCAAAAATCTGGGGGTCTTGTGTGCTTGTTCACAAGACAATAATGAGAAAAAAAAGAAATCCATAGATTAATGTAAAATATTGGTCTGAAGCAAAACAGCTGTTGGTGCACTAGCGAGCTGCCAAGGTCCCTACTGACAAAGCAACTTTCATTTCTACAGTGTCGTGCCAAAGTAGTCAGGCAGGGGACCTTTTTAATGATGCCATATTTCACTTTTATATAAATATCAGATTAAATCCTTAAACTCTAGGCAATGTGGAGAGAATTTCCTCCTCATAAAGCATCCTCAAATTCAGCTAGCAGCTACAAACCTGCTTAAAAAGACCAAAATAAACAGCCATTGCTTGTTCCCACCAAAGATCAGAATTCAACCCAGTCACCAGTGTTGTTTACCTTTAAGAGTAGGTTTCTGAAAACCAAAATAAGTTTTTCAACATTTCATTTGAACCTATTCGATGTTTTTTTTTTCTTTTTTCCCATGTTCCTCTGTCAATTTTATCCACCTACAAACAAACACTTGTGGACGGTATTAGAGCATCCAACACCACCTGACAGCAGAACTAAGTTCAAGTCCTGTGGGAAACTTGTCCACTCCTCTTTATTTGCCTTCATTATCACTATTTTGCTTTGTGGCAACTCCAGTCACTGGTGATTTTTTCCTGTTGTTAACCTTATTTTGGTTATGCATTAGCACAAATGCATCTTGAGTGACAAGACCTGACCTTCCTGCTCTGTACGTAAATAAACATGCATGCCATTTCCATTTGCAAACACCAAATATGTTTCTAATTTTAAACGCTACAGGTAGCATTGCAGAAGAGATCCATCAAACTTCCAAACTTTATTCAGAAAAATATATATTTATTGCAGATCAGGATGCATTGGACACTTGTGATGAGATTTCCCAGGAAGCCTGTAAATGCCAGATCAAAATGGTGACATTGATACTGATTTGACTGAACCTGTTCTTAAGACTTTTACACCTCTGAAAAAAAAGTGAAGAAAAAGTCAATAGTACACTTTCATAAAAAACAAAACCACCACAACTTCTACTTATGCACCCCAATCAGAGCCATTTTTGTTTTGGAGCTTTTTTGTTCCCGCAGATGTGGAAAGCATCTGATTTTGGAGAAACCATGATATGTAAATGAATGTGTTCCACCCTACGGTGGAAACTCATTTCAGCCACTTGTATCTACAGTCTCATTCTATTAGTCACCACCCACAGTTTGTGACTGTAGGTGAGGGTTGGAGCAGAGATCGACCAGTAAACAGAAAGCCTCGCCTTTTGGCTCAGCTCTCTCTTCACCACAACAGACCAGTACAGAGTTTGTAACACAGTAGATGCTGCATCGATGTGCCTGTCGATCTCCTGCTCCATTCTTTCATTACTCCTAAACAAGACCCCAAAATACTTAACCCTTTAAGCGCCAAAGTCACAAAATTGCTACAAGCAACACTGCTGAATAAAAAACAGGCTATATCTATAAATGCGGTGCCAAATCTTGTTACTACTTTTCACCAGGAGATGGCAGACATGTGTGCCTGTAATCTGAGAAGCATTTGTGGAGGTGGTGCTATTCGAAGTTTTAGAGTAAAAAAAGTTTCTTAAAACACCCTCCGGCGCAGAGATGCGCGGCGAAGCAGTGGTGGAAATGCTGAGCATAGCAAGAGCAGAGCAGAGTGAAAGAGTGTTTTTTTTTCATTTACTTACGATGGAGAGAGGTTGGTTTACCATCGACAAAGCACTTTGTCAGGTTCTGGCTAACTCTGATTCTGAGGAGGAAGACGCGCAGTTGTCCAGTGAAGCAGAAACTGACATTAGTAGTGACAGCAAGTCCACAATCAGCACATAGTAAAGCGGATGCTTCACCTCAGCGTGGCCAGGGTGGAAGCATTCTACGAACCCCAAGCAGGGGATGTGGTCAAGCTGTCAGGGGAGCTCAAAACACCGCAAATATGGAAAAATGTAGCAAGGATGAAAACAACCACTGTTGTTCTGGCAGACATGGAAGAAGCCGTGGGAAAAAACACACCGCTAATGTTGCACTGGAAATGACGGCGCCGATGATGATGATGATGATGATGGCTGGCAGTTCTTGAGAGAAGAGGAAGAGTATCAAAAGTGGATCTGAAATTTTGATGAGCCTGTTGGTTATTGTGGAGAAGATCTGACAAATTCTGAGCTCATTGATTTCATCTCTCTTTTTCTGAATGATGAATTCTGGAGCCTCATCACCAATGAAACACACAGATATGCCCACCAGTTCTTTGAAAGGTAAATTTTGAAACCAAACTCCAGATTCAGACTCTAGATTGGTATGATGTGACTGTCCCTAAAATGAAAGCTTTCATTGTGCATGGGGCTTGAGGAAAAATCTGAAATTCAAATCAAATCAAATCAAACTTTATTTATACAGCGCTTTTCATGCCCTCAGGCAACACAAAGTGCTTTACTAAAAAAAAAAAAAAAAAAAAAAAAAGATAAAAATTAAAAACATTAAAACAAAATAAAAGCCGTCACACACCCCAAAGTCACAAATTGCGGACTACTGGGCAGGTTTGGGCCCTGCGATGGACTGGCGACCTGTCCAGGGTGGACCCCTGCCTTTCGCTCATAGACAGCTGGGATAGGCTCCAGCAGGTCCCCGTGACCCTTCAAGGATGAAACGGGTATAGAAAATGGATGGATGGATGGATGGGCAGGTTTGGGCAGATGACAAATCTACTTCCATCCCAAATTTTGGTTCATACTGATTTTTTTTCTCATTGACAATATGCCTTGATCTCAAACCACTTTAAAGTTATAGCCTTTTGAAACCCCGATATCAAAATTGAACAATTTTCCAATATGATCTTTGACCTCATAATATGCAAATTAGATGAATAATTTCCCTCCCATCACCAATTTTGAGTCATACTGAACAATTTTCTCATTGATAGTATACCTTTAACTCAAACTACTTTCAAGTTAATATAGATAGATAGATAGATAGATAGATAGATAGATAGATAGAGAAGAGAGAGAGATAGAGAGATAGATAGAGAGAGAGAGATAGAGAGATAGATAGAGATATGTATAGATAGATAGATATAGATAGATAGATGCCCTAGTGTCCTTAGGGCATCATTATATGCCACTTGCAGGCTCTGAAGGCTTGTTTTTTATAATGCTACCAAAGATGAGCAGTGTCCAAGGGAGTACAATAAGCTTTGAATAAAGTCACCTTCACAGAATCACTCCATGAACTAAATTTCCATAATAAAACATTTGCTGGACATACAACATGCGACACTGTCGGTAAATGTCCATCATCTCTGTGAGCTGATCAGTAATCCAATGGCCAAGATATTTAACCTTATTGGAGACACATAGAACATCACCTGCCAAACTAAAGTCAGGAAAGGTTATACATTTGTCTTCCTTCATTCTACAGATCATCATGGCACTTTTTTGCAGCATTATATTTGATGTTGAACCCCATAAACAGAGCAAATATTAAGAAGATGCTGGAGACCTGCTGAACTCGGAGTAAAGACCACAAAATCATCAGCGTACATTAGATGGTTCACCACAGCACTGCCCACCATACAACCAGTTCTACACATATACAACTGTTTTGCCAGATCATTCATACAAAAATTAAACAGAGCTGGGGATAAAATGCTCCCTTGTCTGACTCCATTACACACATGAAAGGGTGTCGATACACAATTTTCCCATTTAACCTGCATGGTCTGCTGTGAATACCAAAAAGACAGAATTCTGACAATGAACTTAGGCACACCTGCTTGATCCAGTTTATGATTTTTTTTTTTTTTTTATGATTTACTTGATCAAAGGCCTTAGAGGCATCTAAAAAACAAGTAAGAACAGATTAGTTTTTTCTTTTGTAATTATTTATTATTTCCTTTAGAGCTTATGTACACATATCAGTGCCAAATTTAGGTTTGAATCCAAGTTGATTGTTGGGCCCCAACAAGATGATTAATCCTGCCCAGAATAATTTTTTCAAAGACTTTTGAAATTGTACTACCAAGGGCAATAGGTCGATAATTATCTGAACTGCCATCTTTTCCTACTATTATTAATCACAGGAACTAAAACAACAGACATCATAGACTCTGGGAGAAAACCATGTACAAGAAAAGCTATAAAACAAAGAGCCAGAAGAGGTGATAACCTCATACCAGCGAATATAAGATGTTCAGAGGAGATCAGATCCTTGCCAGTTGTTTTGTTTTTAGACAGATTTTTAATAGCTAACACCTCATGTTATTTAATTGTATCAACACCATCTACGTTGTCTACTCTGTATGGTTCACTATGGACACTGTTGAATATTTTACCATAGTGTTGTTGCCAAAACTCTGAAATCTTATTTTCGGACCAGAGACTTCATTCACTGTGTACGGCAGAGAAGGTTTGCAACTGTTTCACCTCTTTCTAAAAACTATTTTGTATTATTGCAAAGAAGCTTGTTGGCCATAGTCACCCCTCATATTTCTTCATTCTTACTAATAAAATGTATTGCATACTTATATCTTGCATTTGCAAGTCTTATATTCAAAAACAGACCCCCTGCCTGGGTTTTCCTGCTCTAGTCCAAGATTTTGCAGCTTCACAAGCTTCAGCTTGAAGTTCAGCCACACAGATGTTCCAGCCAGGCCTAATTTTCCTTCTTTTATTATTTCTATTATAGGGTTTACTTGCTACTAATAATGCTCCAACAATATTACTGTAGAGGGAGGAAATAGCTATTCTATGTGATGTATTAGTCACCTACAGGTGACTTATACATCCCTGTAGTCAACCCTACAGGAAACAGCATCCTTGGGTAGATCAATGGCACCCAACAACTGATCTGTATGAGCACAATAGGAAGCAATATTATCCTCTGAAAGAGTGGCTCTATCCAACGTCTCATTATTTGAGTTACTTGTATATTTTGTAAACACAGGCATACAGTCTAACTTAATAATCATCTCAAAGGGAATGTGGTCAGAGGATGTAACTCCATAAAGAACTTCCATGTGCCCAATAGAAGTGTGAGCATCAGCAGTCGACATGCAGTGATCTAACCATGATGTGGTGTGCCAAGCGTCACTTATGTATGTATAACTATCTTTTGGCAAAAGTTATCTGGTGGACAATATTAAACTATTATCTTTACAGAAATTATTTAGGTGATTAGCAAAAACTGAATTGGTATCTGTTATATCTGCATTCATATCACCAACGATTTGGATATCACCAAGGATACTTTGTATATAAGAACTAACAAAAGCAAGCCTATTTAAATAGTCATATTCATTATCATGGCATTCTTAGGAAGTATACACATTTAAAAATAATTTCTTTACCATTCTGTGTCAAACATATGGCAATACACCAGTTCACACCAAGTCTGATTACATTTATCAGTGAATCCAGACTCTTCTTCCAAAGGATGGCTACACCTCCTGGTGTTCTTCCTCGTTTGATTCCCACATTGAAGTCAGTGGTAGACTCTACAGCGCCATGGAAGTTATCATTAATGGAACTGAGTCCTTTAAGATCCTGCTTAGCAAGGAAGGTTTCTTGCAGACAAAGAATATCACAATACTCCAACAACTGGTCGACAACAAAACGGCGAGCTTTATCCACTGCGCTCTGTCCTAAGCGCAGGCCACGACAGTTGTAAGAGAGGACTCTGATATCCATATACGATGACCATTAATCCTGAGAACTCCTGTCAGCAGCAGACACTCTCGTTATCACAGCGGGAAGAACAGCATTTGCGCCGATGACTCCAGACTTGCGTGGCTCATAATAACGCCTCACAAACGCTCCCTCAGGCCAGATCTCCGGATTGTAAATGTCACCAACATCATTGTATTCAGTGGAAACTTTAAAAGAAGCATATCTATTGCTCATGGTGACAATCCTTTACAATCCTTATAGCCTTTTGAAATCTTGATATGAAAATTGTATATTTTCTTGAAAAACGTGCAGGCACCTAAAGGGTTAAACTCACTCCCAACCTGGAGAAGGCATTCTCCCCTTTTCCAACTGAGAACCATGGTCTCAGATTTGAAGGTGCTGATTTTCCTTCCTCACCATCTGATCCATCTCACTACCAGGTAGTGATCAGTTGACAGCTCAGCTCCTCTCTTCACCGAGTCCAGAAGATACAGCCTCAGAGCTCATGATATGACTATAAAGTCAATTATCAACCAAGGCCAAGAGTGTCCTGATGCCACGTGCATTTGTGGCATTGTTGTTCGCTTATGTTCGAACTTGGTGTTTAATATGGACAAACTGTGACAAGAACAGAAGTTCAGCAACAAAACACAACTTGGGTTCAGAGAGGCTGTTCCTTCCAATCAAGCCCATGTGAGCATTGAAGTCCCCCAGCAGAATAAAGGAGTCACCATTAAGGGCACTTTCCAGCACCCCTGCCAAGGACTCCAAGAAAGCTGGGTACTCTAAACTGTCATTTGGTGCATAAGCACATATGACAGTCAGAGCCCATTCCCTGACCCAAAGGCAGAGGGAAACCACCGTCTCATGAACTGGGGAAAAACCTCAATGTACAGGCTCCAGGCTATAAGTAAACCCACTCCAGACCAAGGCCTCTCACCCTGGGCAACACCAGAGTGGAATAAGTTCCAGCCTCTCTCAAGAAAATTGGTTCAAGAGCCCACACTGTGCATTGAGGTGAGCCTGACTATATCTATTCGGTATCTCTCAACCTCTCACACAAGCTCAGGCTCCTTCCCCACCAGAAAGGCAATGTTCATTGTCCCAGTAGCCAGTTTAGTAAGTCGGGGGTCAGCACGACAAGGCCCATGCTGCTGCCCAAGGCACAAACCGCCCAACTGCTACAGACCTTCCTGCAGGTGGTGAGCCCACGATGTTAATTATGTTATTTGATCTATATTGCTACACTCTGTAATGCACTGTGATTTTATCTGAGAAAAAATGCTGTATAAATAAAGTTTATGTACTTAATTACACTTATGTAACTTTCTCCAGCTATGCACAAAATGAGAAAGAAAATAAAACCCATACCATTTCCCCTTGTCATAACATTGCTCTTTTTAATTTTAGCAGATATTGAGGCTTGCAGAATGGAGGTAATCAAAGAAAATTTAAGATGAGTGCTAGAAGAGTAGAAAAGGGACTTATCTCCAGAAAGCTGTGAGTTGAAAGATGAAACATTCTTTTTGATATTTATGAAAGATTTTGTATTACATATGCTAAAATAGTAGTGTGGCATTAAACAATGCACATATCTGAGCAAGACTTGAGCTGTCAGAAAGAAATTCTAAAAAATTGATTTATTGAGCTATGGCTTCGGCATGGTAATTTGTACACAGTACAATGCAAGTTTCAAAGCTCTGTAGAATCTTTTTCTACTCTAACCTTGTCCTATGAAGAGTGCCAGTTAAGTAAAAGTCTTGAAGATCAGGAAAACTTTGAGAAGAGTGCTCATAGGATTGCTACAATGTCAAAGTCCCTGTTTGACTGTGAAAGACCTGCAGGGAGATTGAATGGACTCTAGAGTGCTGGTGTATTGCTCTGCTGTGCAGTGACGGCAGCACAAATGTGACTTTCATGGAAGAGCCATCAGAAGAAAAAAAAATGGGGGTGACTTTAATAGCAGACAGCACATATAATACTTCACTGGCTGAGGAAAGAGTGGATTTTATGAAATATTTGCAAATTCTGCAAGCAGACTTCCAGCAGATTTCCCTTTAATAAATGTATAAAACAACCAAGGAATCCTTTTTTACTTTATGCCTTTAATTTGAATCCACATGAATCCACAGCCCCTGAGTCCTCTATCCTTGTGTGGATATTTCTGACTAGTGAGTAGTGTGATTGTATGGTTTGTTTGCCAATAAAATGCTTTTGTGAAAAACTGTGAAAAAGAAGAGAGGAGATGGAAAAGGGTTATTAATTACAAGCCAAAATAATTACTTTTTATTTACAGAGTTCCCACCAAACACAGGACGTCCATGGACGTCTTTTTTAAGGCTAAATATGGTCGGCCCGTTGTGCCCATTATTTCGCTCAAAAGAAGACGTTGAAAACCCGCCCCTGTTTAGCCGTCCTGGCATTGCCCACATTTGAAAATTTGTTTCTGTTAAGCCATTCTTGTTCCTTCTTTGAAATAAAACAAATTCAGAAGACATTTGTGTGAAGGGAAAAAAAATACAGAAGAATGTCAATGTGCTGAACCTTATAAGAAGTTCTAGGCTATGATAACATTATTTTTGTGAGAAAAAGATCAGCACTGATGGCCTAATAAGTGGAGATCCTGTCTACTTCTACTGAAATAACTGGAGGAGACTACAGTGCTATCACAGAAAGGCACAGGTCTGCAAAGCCCCTGAAGAATGTCAGTTAAACCACATTGCACACCCATTACCCTGTGGGTTACTTGAGTAGCCCCTATAAAACGTGGGCAGTATATCCTATGTGCTCTATGCATCTCATGTCGTTTGCTTTCAATCCTAAATGCTCTGATAGTATTTTTTGATTGTGTGCATAGGTTGTGAGGATGCGTTCTCAATGGAGATGTCTGCAGTAAATCAGTCTTGGACTGTGGTACCAGATTATTGTTACTAGCACTTTTCACCAAGATCATCACATCCCACAATAGTGAGGCCACCAGGATCTACTGGGATTGTTGTCAGGTCAGAGAGGCAGCAGAGGCGGTGTTGACAGAGGAGGCAAAAGCTGGGCTACTAGCCCAATAGAGGTAACGACTACTTATACTTTGAGAAACTTATAGCAGGGCATATCAAAGCCTCTCAGATTTAATCTTCATTACTTTGCTAAATGACCAAAACAATCAACTGAAGATGCCACCAACACAGCCCTCCACACTGCACTGTTCCCCTGGAGAAGCCAGAGAGCTCTCCCACCAAGCAAAGTTACGATGGAAAGACAACTTTGTCAGGCATCTAGACTACGTTTTGATTTGTTTGAAAAGTGAAAGGTGAAAAGCCGTGACTTATGAGACATTGAAAAGACGTCTACACGAAAACGTCCATTGACATCTAAATTTGTTTGAAAAGTGAAAGGTGAAAAGCCGTGACTTATGAGACATTGAAAAGACGTCCACACAAAGACGTCGATCGACATCTAAATTTGGTTGAAAAGTGAAAGGTGATAAAAGCTACTCAAAGGGACAAAATCTGTCATTTTTAAGGTGTTACAGTTGAAGCCAGAAGTTTACAAACACTGTGCAAAAACACACTTTTTATTTTTTGTCTCACTGTCTGAAGTCAAATCAGACTAAACCTCTCCTGTTTCAGGTCAGTCAGGATTACCAGGAAATTATTAAAAAGAGAATTTTATATTATTTTCTTCAAGGTCAAAAGTTTACATACACAAAAGTATTAAATCTTTAAACAACGTGGGGAAGCCCAGATGATGAGGTCATGGCTTTGGAAGCTCCTGATAGATTAAAATCACAACATGTGAGTTAATGACAGCACACCTGGGGATGTAATTAAGGCCACACATCAAACACTCTGCTTCCTTGTTTGAAATCATGGGAAAGTCAAAAAAAAATTGACCAGGAAGCTAAAACTAATGGGCACAAATGTGTCTCCAAATGGACAATGACCCCTAAGCACACTGCCAAAATGGTTTAAAAAGTGGCTTGAGGATAACAAAGTCAATGTCTTGGAGTGGTCATCAAAAAGCCCTGATCTGAATCCCATCAAAAATTTGTGGGCAGAACTGAAAGGCATGTGAGAACAAGGGGACCAACAAACCTGACTCAGTTCCTCCAGTTCTGTCAGGTGGAATGGACCAGAACTCCAGCACTTTCAGAAGTTTGTGGACGGTTCCCCAAAACGTTTGACCCAAGTCATGCAGTTCAAAGGAAACGCTACTCGATACTAAGGAAATGTATGTAAACTTTTGAACTTGAAAAAAATCATATAAACTTCTCTCTCTCATTATTGTGGCCTTTAACAAAATGAAATAATTTAGGTTATTTTATTTAACAAAATGAAATAATTTTGGTAATCCTGACTGATCCGAAGCAGGAGAGGTTTAGTCTGATTTGTCTTCAGACAGTGGGACAAAAAATGAAAAGTGTGTTTTTGCACAGTGTATGTAAACTTCTGGCTTTAACTGTAACACCTTAAAAGTGACACATTTTATCCCTTTGAGTAGCTTTTTTCACTTTTCAACCAAATTTAGATGTTGATTGATGTCTTTGTGTAGACGTCTTTTCAATGTCCTTGAAGTGGCAGCTTTTCACCTTTTCACTTTACAACCAAATCAAGACGTTGTTTAGACGCCTGACAATGTCATCTTTTCAACGTCTTTTCAACGTAACTTTGCTTGGTGGGTTCAGTTTGGAAACTGGAAAAAAGCCTCTCCACAGGTTATAACTTACAAAAATCAATCATTGTGGCACAAATGACAATGACTGAAGTAGCTCGTGCATCTTGATCAATAAACAGTGCTGGCTTCGCAGTCAGTGGTAGTGATATTTAAATGTGAATAGGAACATGGACATAAAAATGTTAGACTGCACCGCTGTGCAGAACAAAACTTAATGATAGAACGATCATCACCGTGGCTCAATTTATTTTCAATCTCCACAGCCCACAGAGACACATGAAAATGAAAAGAAAAAAAAGTGACCATCTTTATCCCCTGGAACCATGAATGCAACAGTTGTGGGAGAAAACCTGCAGTTATTTATCTTTTCTGAGAACATCCATACATTATATTTTGCCTCTAGCCTCCACAAATGGTTAAAATAAATCACATGCTGCAATCCAGTACACACATATTCTCCTGAGCCAGGCATATGGCTGACTTTTCCAAATCCCCTGTGTGTGTATCAGCTCAGATCAGATCCAGATTCTCACATAGGTAGCTAAATCACCAGGTAAATCCTTTTTCCTCACAGGGTCATTGACAGTGTTCATATAAAGAATAAAGCTCCTGTTCAGCAACTGGCTTTTGTTCTGACATTTGTAAAACATTCACATAATACCCAACACCTTAAAGAATTAATAACACAAATTTAGTTCACTGAGTTTTAATAATCATCCTTATGAGATGCTTGTTCTGCTGATTCAGGAGTTGTGTGGACAATTTTAGTACCAAGAGCTGAACTCTATCTTTTATTGCATTACTCTGTGATCACAAACCCCTCATTCCTTTTTTTTTCTTAGCAACAGAGTGGCTCAGCTGCAATTACTGTGCTGCTTGCTGCTAAATGCAATTCATCATAATGTTACCACCTGTCTGCAGTTATTGAGTGTAGACTGTGAGCATCCTAATATGCTGCTGGCTTGTGAATGTATACATTTATACAGATTAGTATGTATTTTGTGTCTTTTTTGCAAAATCCCATCCCACATCTGTAGGATATCAGAAAAGCAGACTGAGAAATGTGTCCCACTTAAAAGCATAGGTGTGATAGGGAATATTTAATTGGATTGAGATAACGCAGGCATGGTTTACAAAGCATGCATGCCTTGTAGTAATATGGGGTAAAACATGCATAATCACGTCCTTAAACCTACCCTTTGTCACTATTTGTGTCAACCTCTGCTCTAGCTCCATGTTTATGTAGCCTGGACAGCCATATCCATTCACTGAAAATGATTCGTCATGAAATGGCTCTGTTCTATTCTATAGAACCACTAAGAACCAAGATGGCTGCAGAATTGCTAATAACACATTGAATCAACAAGTTTTTACTGCAAAACAGAGAATAGGTACTCTCTCAGCATTTCTACTCCACTGAATACCATTTTGGATCTCTTTTACTGATCACTAGTCTGGTTATTGCTTTACCGACATGCTCTGATTCTCTGACTGGCTGTATGCCTATCCAGTGGTGTCCAGAGGCAGTTGCTTCTTCATCCATTGATACTGCCCCCTGGACATCAAAGTCAAATCCAGAAGAACCGTACTATTTTCTTGTTATCAGAGAGGGAAAGAGTTAGGATGGCTCTAGTGTGTGTTTGTTATCTTAAAATTTGCCAACAGTATGTCATATTGCTGGAGCAAGCATGATAATAATGTTGGTGGATTGCCATTTTATTATAAACTGACATAATCTCCGAGTATGAGGTCATTGCATGCCTTACCTTGCCAAGTATTCCCCTGAGCTGCCATTCATCTGATGTGCATCCATGCAATTGGTAGTTCCAGGTATGAGTGCCATGGCAGGATTCTCCTGCGCGGCACTGCCCACTGCACGTGCTACCAGCTCCAACGAGTCCTGAACATAGTGATCCAGAGATGGGGATCCCATGACCCCATGGGCCAGAAGCCCCAGGGGTAACCCTTCTGTCCTCAGCTCAGCCACATTCTGGCTGTCCCCCAAGACCCAGTGGAACTCCGGGAGTGTCATCCGAGTGGCCAAGCGCCCATAAACGCCGGACCTCACGTATGTCGCAACCAAATGTCACCACTCCTTTTATTGATGAGGGTTCTCTCAGAGCCTGCAGCTTTCGCATGAGAGCTTGCTGCAAGTCTGATTTAGAAGAGGACGCAGATGAAGAAGGTGAGGCAGCAGAAGAAAAATAAGTTAAGGGTAACCTGTCTGCTCCTGCTGGGACACCTGATGCCACTGCCGAGGACGATAATGAAGACGTAGACGTGGAAAGACTTGTCAGGTTGATAAGAGTGCCCAGATGGAAGCGGGTGTTGTTTTTGATGAGGAAGAGGAAGTCACTAATGTTCCACTCCTGGCATAGCAGGATGCTGAAGTCCCACCAGCCATTCATCATCAGCAGGTTGTAGAGGAGAAGGGAAGGTGGAACCTCCACTGTTCGCATTGCCATTTGGAAATGAAGAGGATTCTGGGAGGAGTATTGGAAGTTGTATGGAAAGACAGAATGGAAACAATAGAGATAGAAAGGTTAAGAGACAAAGTAAATTGATTTGGAAAGGAGAAATAATGCATATAAAAAGAAAAATAGGAAATGAGTAAATTAAATGAAATTTCAGAGGAAAGAAAAAAAAGTTAAATACATGAACACATGCATAAAAAATGTAAGGATAAGTGTTGGTAAGGTTCAGTTGTATTTAAAACAGGGCAGCGGGAAGGGAGGTCGGATAGAACAGAGGAGGGGATTTGGATTGAAAGATATCGTGAGAAAGAGTAACAGAGAGGTGTGGATGTGGATGCAATGATAAAAACAGAGGACAGAAGGTTGAAAAGCATTAGGAAGGTTCAGCACCAGGAGGGTGAAAAATAGAACAGGACCAGAGAAGAAGGAATGTAGACAGGACAGAAAGAGAGAGAGAGAGACAGGTTTAGAAATCCAACAGGAAAATTACTTTCAATCTCAGAATTCAATTTGTTCTTAGAGAAAAAAATACAGTCTACTGGATATAATAGATTCCAGCTTCCTCTTTCTGGCTCCTATGAATATCATTATTCACGTCATAGGAGATGAATGTAACTTTTTTCAGTAAAACCTGAATAAATAGACCAGTGATTTGTTTCAAAATAAAGTTTTACATATTTTACACATGGTTAAATTTACACCTTTGATTTATGATTCAAGAAGTGAAAAATTCATCAACTGATAAATAAAGATTAATAGATTATGAATGGGCAGTTTAAGCCAAGTATGAAATTTCTACTTCCATGGCTTGATTGATAGTACCAATAAACACAAGTGTTTCAGTTTTTTTTTTGTTTTCATCCAGATCTATAATGATTCCCTTTCACAAAACCATAACTGAACAGGACTGAAATGCATTAGCTTCCGTATTTTATAAAATGAAGAAATAAGCCTCCTGACATAGTATGAATATTCTAGCCTATTTGACACATTTTGTATACTGAAAACAGCCGTGGGATGTTTTTCAAATCTACTGCTCTCAGTGACACAGTTAGTTTCCCTGCACTTTACTTTGATAGATCTCATTTGTAAATCTTCTGAATACGTTTGAAAATCGCTGTTCAATACTGAAAATGTGTGTTCAGTGAGTTGAGAATCAGTTTCAAAACCTACTTAAAGGGATATGGCAACATTTTGGGAATTTGCTCATTTGTTGTAAAACCTTAAAGCTGGATAAGAGGGTGTATAATGTTAAAATCAAGACTATATGCTTAGATGGTTGTTTTTGTTTGTTTGTTTGTTTGTTTGTTTTTTACTGTGCAGACTGCACTGACTCAGAATTTCCTAGTCATTGTAACTGCAGATTCAATTCACTCCAATTTGATTCAAGAATAAAATTAAACCCTGAAAGGAAATTATAAGATGCAGTAACTGTTGGTATGTCAGTCTCAGACTGAAGACACTGAAGTCACTGGATCCTATAGCGCTGCCCCAACACATGACTGCTGATTAGATTGCACTCTCCCCTACAGACTTGCTGCAAACACCGAAGGACCTACGCTTCCTCAAGGACAGTTGTCTATGTCCTTTTTTGGAGAAAAAAATTAGTGGACACCAACATATTTATACTCCACCACCTCCATTTCTTCTCCCATGATGGAAAAAGTGTTTGACTTATTTCTGGCTCTCCTTTGTCTTGTTCACGTTAAAGATAACTGTTCCCACACTATTTCACAAAGTGGTCCACTAGTTCTCTTTACTCAGTTTCTTGTCCATCACTGATACACTCCTCAGCTGCAGAGTCATCTGAGTATTTTGACAGATGACAGGACTCCAACTGGTACTGGAAGTCTGACATGCACAGAGTGAAGAGGAATAGTGAGAGCCTTTAAGCCTTCCCCCCAACAGATTTCTTCTCTTTTTGCTGTTTTGCCATACTCACATGTTTCAGATCATAAAATGAATATGAATATTAGACAGAGATAATCTGAGTAAATGCTATAAACAGTTTTTAAAAGGAGATTTCATTTATTAAGGTAAAAACATTATTCAAACCAACCTGGCCCTGTGTGAAAAAGCAATAGCTGTTAAATCATGAACCAGCTGTGATTAACCACATTTTTTATAAGGTTAAATTCAATTTTACTAGCCATACCCAGGCCTGGTTACTGCCAGGTGTCAGGCCACACACCATGTATTGACACAAACAGAGGCCTTCCATCAACAGCAAAGCCTAACTCAAATTTATCCCTAACTCTAATCCCCAGCAGGCTTTAAAGGGTTTACTAGGTGTAAAAGTGATGTCACTGGCCTCTCATTGGACATGGAGCCTAAAAAAAACCCAGCAGGGGTCTCGGCTGAATGCGCAGCAGCTTCACCAGACGTAAAGACAACAGCCTCCCTCCTTTTGCCTTCTCCGACCCTCTCCAGTTGTAAGGACTACAGCTTCAGCCAGGTCAGTGTGACCAACCACTAACCAGGGGCAGCCATCCAACTGCATCTGTAAAAGCCCTCTGGACCAGTGACAACGCACAGACAGTGATCTGCTGACGCACCTACATGCAGAGATGACACCCGTACGCAACCCAACAACGTGGACGGTTCCAGATGACCTGACAGGAGGACAGCCTGGCTGCCAGTGACGCTACATCCTTCATCTCCTAGGAGACAGAGAAAGAGGATGAGGGAGCTGCTCATCCCCGGAAAACGGGTGAACATCTAGCTGTTTGCCCTGTGGCCAGGGCCGGCATGGTTCTCCCCGGACTTCACAACGCCATCGATCTCTTCCGGAGCAACCAATGTAAAAGGCTTTGTGTGTGGGCAGAGTTTAGTTGAGTCTTGTTTTGTAAGTTTCTTTTTCTTGTGTGTCGTGCACATTTAGAAATGGACTCTTGGTCACAGCATTTAAAAAAAAAATATATATCATACTGACAGTGGTAAGTTTATGGCCTGGGGCTGCTTTGCTGTTTCAGGACCTGGTTGACTTGCCGTAATTGATGGAACAATGAATCCTATCCTCAACCCGAAAATCCTGAAGGACAGTGTCTGGCCATCAGTTCATGAAGCACACCAACAACTCCACCTCTGAATAGAGGATTAAAAAAAAAAGTCAGAAAGAAAGTTTTGGAGTGACCTAGTCAAATCTTGGACTTTTGAGATGCTGTGACACAACAGTATAGAAAGAGGCTGTTCATGTTTGAAAACCCTCCAGTGTGGCTGAATTAAACCAATTCTTCAAATAAAAGTGGGCCAAAATTACATTAAAACTGTTTGATGATATGAAACTTGTAAGTCCGTCAAAACAGCAAAAAACAGAATAAATCTGTAAGGTACAAATACTTTTTCACAGCACTGTAGCTGATCTACACAGGCCTTCGGGACTTTGGCAGCTGAGACCATCTGGACCTGCAGCCTTGTTCCAGTTGAGCCTCTTCACGTGACTGCTAGAGACAGACAGGTGAGAGGGGGAGGGGGCCACCTGCCTCTGTGTGGTTGGAGACAGTGATGAAGCAGGTGTGCCAGGAAATCTGTGGGTTAAGGGACTAGGGTGAATTTCAATTCCTCCCTTAACCCTTCAATCTCAACCCTCGCCCTAAACCCTCAGTCTTGGCCCTCGAAAGTAAGTGTAAGGGCTATCTTGTGACTTAGAAATGGGACACTCCTTGAGTGCAGTTACGTCTTCAGACTGTGGGAGGCGGCCTTACACCAAAGCTACGTCCAGTCTGTCAAGAAGACGACGACGATAAAGAAGTAGAAGAACAGTAAGAGGCAGTTTTATTTTTACTTTTTGTTTATTTTATTTCATATCTTTATTAACTATGAAAATACCTGACATTTGTTGCTAGCTTTTTTTCGTCGCCATCCTTTTCGAAGATGTCTTGGCAAAAATATGCAATGCCTTCTGGGTAGCCCTTTCTCCCAAGGGTGGTGCCAGAGAATCTCAATATTGAGGGCGTTACAGCCCTTAAACTCGTGCCTCAACTTGACGTTCTGAGAATCGGGACAGCACTTGGCGGGAGAGCGCTTTTTTGAGAGTGAGGGTTAAGGGAGGAATTAGAATTCACCAGCTCTGTTTGGCTGGGGGCAGGTGATGAAGATGTTGTCTTAGACTCTAGCACAAGATTTCACCAAATGTTCCACAATCTTGAAAAAGGAAATGCACATCAAGGGCAATGTCTCGGACGGCATGAAAAGTTACAAAATCTACATTGCAGAAATCAAGCTCTGCATGATCAGCTCTGCCTTTTAACCAGCCTGCTTGCAGAAAAGACTTCACTGTATTCACAAGCAATGTCTAACTCCCTTGCCTTCTCAGCCAGCCTTGCCCCAGTTATAAGCTTAAACATTGATCAAACATCGCTCTTTCTGATGAGCCTGCTGAGGGTCATCAGAAAATATTCTGTTGCCACCTGTGGACATCACCTGTTTGAAGACAGATGAGGTTTTTTTCTTTTGAACATTGTCACTTGCTCTAAATCCCCCCATCCCAACTCTTTGGATGCACATTAACAAACAAAGCTGATGAGACAAAACATGAAATATGTTGGGCTAAATCTGTCTGTAATGGATTAGAAGTAAAAATAATTGTAACAAATATATCATTGTCAATAACAATATCCTGTGAACAGTGACATCGCTGCTGTTTTGAGAAAAACTTGAATACATTTTGCTTTAACACCCTCAAACAATCAAACCAACTTAGGTTTCTCTAGTAAGGTTTGCCTTAAATATATGGCTTTAAGTTTGTTTTCCATTGCTTCCAGATGCCATCTTGTTCACATAGTGTGAAGCCCTCAATTCAATACTGTGGTATAAGGATCTAAAATCAACTCTCAAAAACATTTGGCATAAAACTCCAAAAAAACCAGTTGGCAGTAAGATCCAACATTGATATATTGGAGGTGTCTGTCTGAAACAAATATAACTCATTGATCAACTTGCCATTATGATCAAATAGAAAAGCAACTTGCAGGTCACTGAATTTACAGGGCCACCCCCCATTCTGTAAGATACAATTAAATAGGCCAGATTGGGCTACACAGTTGAATTTTGTTGAATTTCTCTTCTTAGATTAATAAAGTATTTTTCATTTCATTTCATTTCAGTTGCTTGATCTGTCTCTGTTAACAGTTTGTAGGTTATCCAGTCATTTCATAAGTAATGCCTTTATTTACTTGTATGCACACACTGCTGTAGATGCAGTACCACACATGCTTAAAAGGCCCACGGCAACTAAGCTTAATTCACTTTCCAACTTTTACACAAACTTTGCACTAAAAGTCCATTAGATTAATCTACTGGTTAATTAAATTTATTCTTTTAATCACTCTGCCCGATAGGCATGAAAGACATTATTCATCTTTTTTTGCGTATCCAATGGATGAATTGTTGCTGCTACAAAGCACCAACAAAAGCAATACCCCACTCTTTAGATCAAATTCAGAAAACCTTTATCAGGGAAGAAAATTGTAATGCAGTCCACAGGGCATCACCTCCTCTCATTGCCAGGGAGGACTGGAGGATTTATAGTGAGGCACAACGCTTGTGCACTGTAATCTCCATGAATCAGGAATTCTCTCTGTTACTCATGTTAGTATAAGAGAGATATTTTGTACTTTGTGCCACAAAGGGCAGTACTGACATAATCATGAGCAATTGGACATAAACAAAGTAGTGATGACTTTGTTGCTGTTTTCTCATTGCATGGAAGAGTAATTGCATTAAAAGCCAGAAAGCAGAGGTAACAGTGTAAAAATGCGTACAGGTTGTGTGGGTGTGTGTGCGTGTATATATATATATATTAACAGTGGAGGAAATAAGTATTTGATCCCCCGCTGATTTTCACAGTTGTCATACTAAGAAATAAATGAACAGTCTCAGATTTTTATGGCAGCTTTATTTTAACATTTATAGAAAGAATATTGGAAAAAAAAGAGAAAAATACATGAAATGAAAAATAAAAATCAATTTTCAGGTCATTGAGTGAAATAAGTATTTAATCCCTGACCAACCTTGACCAGTGTTGGCTCCCACAGACCACTGGCATACTCCTAATCTCACTGAAGTAATTACCTGCATGAGAGACATCTGTTCCAAATAGTCACCTGTATAAAAAGCCATCTGCCCACAGACTCAGTAATACTCCACCATCTCCACCATCTCCACCAAGACTAAAGAGCTGTCCAAAGATGTCAGGGACAAAGTTGTTGAACTCCACAAGGCTGGAATGGGCTACAAAACCATAAGTAAGAACCTGAATGAGAAGATGACAACTGATGGTGAAATTATTTGGAAGTGGAAGAAGTACAACATGACTGTTAATCGACCTAGGCTGGGGGCTCCATGGAAGATATCACCTGGTGGGGTCTCAATGATCATGAGAAAGGTTAGAGATCAGCTGAGAACTACACCGGAGGAGCTGGTTAATGATCTAAGGCAGCTGGGACCACAGTCACCAAGAAAACTATTGGTAATACGCTGAGACGCAATGGTTTAAAATCCTGCAGTGCGCACAAGGTCCCTCTGCTCAAGAAGGCTCACGTCCAGGCCCGACTCAGGTTTGCCAACGAACATATTAATGACTCAGAAAGAGACTGGGAGAAGGTGCTGTAGTCAGATGAGACCAAAATTGAGCTCTTTGGCCTCAACTCAACTGTTTGGAGGAAGAGAAATGCTGAATATGACCCCAAAAACACCATCACTACTGTCAAGCATGGTGGTGGAAGCCTTATGCTTTGTGGGTGTTGCTCTTCTAAGGGGACAGGTGGACTTCACCGCATCGATGGGAAGATGAACGGGGCCATGTACCGCAGAATCTTGGGTGACAACCTCCTTGCCTCCACAAGGACATTGAAAAATGGATCGTGGATGGGTCTTCCAGCATGACAACGACCCAAAACATACAGCCAAGGAAACAAAGGAGTGGCTCCATAAGAAGCACATCAAGGTCATGGAATGGCCTAGCCAGTCTCCTGACCTTAATCCTATTGAAAATCTATGGAGAGAGCTGAAGCTGCTAGTTTCCAAGCGCAAGGCTCAAAACCTTCAGGATTTGGAGATGATCTGCAGAGAGGAGTGGATGAAAATTACTCCTGATGTGTTCAAACCTAGTAAGCAACTACAAGAACGTCTGACAGCTGTGCTTGCCGACAGGGTTTTGCCACCAAGTATTAGATCATGTTTTGCTAGGGGATCAAATACTTTTTTCCCTCAATGACTTGCAAATTAATTTTTATTTTTCATTTCATGTAATTTTCCTAAACTTTTTTTTTCAATATTCTTTCTATAACTGTAAAATAAAGCTGCCATAGAAGTCTGAGACTGTTCATTTATTTCTTAGTATGACAACTGCCAAAATCAGTGGGGGATCAAATGCTTATTTCCTCCACTGTATATGTATGTATGTATGTATGTATGTATGTATGCATGTATGTGTATATATATATATATATATATATATATATATATATATATATATATATATATATATATATATATATATATATATATATATATATATATAAAGTTTCCTGTTCCAGGGGGATTCTGCTCCTTTCTTAGCAAATATCCTTACAGACCCCAAGACTCCATGAAGACCTGCCACAGGCAAATTTCTGATACTTGGTATCTGATCACCTGAGGGGATGATTTTTGAAGTCAGTGATAAATTTACATTTTACTGACTCAATCCTATACAAGTTGTTTCCTCATGTTTTGTTGAAAGAAATTTTCAAATTGTATAGACCATCGGTTGCCCTACTCCACCTGTATGAACTTTGCTAAGCTGTGAATAAAGATTAGTTCACACAATTGTACCTAATCTATTGGTTATATTGGAACCATATTTGGATAATATCAGCCACACTGCATGCTTCACATAAGCAGTATGTGCTCACTATACGCTCTGTACATACTAAGCCTCATTCTTGAAACATGAGCAGAAGAGATATGTGTGTGAAAGAGCAAAATTTACCAGTATGGACTGTAATTTTCTCAATATGCTAATACCTTTAAAATACATGAAAATAAATTTTAAATATGTCACATGGATATTATTTAAAGGCTATGTCGTATACTTAGGCCCCAATTGTACACTTCCTGCTAGCGGCTACCCACTAGCTCCGTTAGGAACCTCCACTAACTGCTAATGCAATCTTCCGCTCCCTAAAGCCGCTACCCGTTATGCCGACTTCCTTACTCACATTGTAGTTGTGGCAATGTGTGTGTCTTTTGCCCTTTCCGCAAACTTGGTATCTTGCAATCGCAGGATACGAGTAGCGGGTGGTCACCCGCAACCTGCAATTCGCATGTCAGCGCGTACAAAAGCGCATCCAAATGGCATCAATGTGCGTCCACCTGGTCACATGTGGACGTGCACAAACGGCTCTACCTCTCAAATGAACTCTTGTATAAAAAGCGTAATTTGGCCTCAGTTGAACTCCTGAGAAAATAGCAGAGATTGTCTTAAAGGCTTGCAGGCCAGTTAAACCATAGATGACCAGAGCGTGTTTACCGGGAGTGCGCCAATTATCTGGGAGTTTCAGGTAGCTGATAGGAATTGTCTGTGTAAGAATATTTTATGTCTATATCAGTGAACTATTTTTGCTTTGCCTCTTGAATTCTTTGTTAGACAGAAAACACAACATTAACTGTCTGCATTAAATCTTAGTTTCTCAGAAAATAGAAGAGCCGTGGTCTGGTTATGCAGCAGTTTTGCTCTGACCTCGGGTCTCACTAGGAACATTTCAAAAGCGCCCAAAATACTGCGTCCTTAGCTGGATTTACGAGATTAGGAGTTTACCTGAAGGTTTTCGAGATCAAATTAGAATGAAACAGAAGTATGCACCTTTTCACCTCCTTATATGGATGGTCCATAGGCGGGGTTTACACATTCTTATGAACAAATCAGTTTTACGCAGTGTGTGTGGATTTGTAGCAAGAAGGTGATTTTTTGTGCAGATCTACAGCTTTACAAAGATTTCATAAATGAGGGTCATTGTGTGTTCTTTGACATAATGGAGATATGTGTAACCCATTTAATCTAAAAACCTTAATTTGTACATAACTGGTTTAAACAGCAACATATTGAAATTTGTTTAATGCTATCAGAGGAGATTCTGTAGGTTAGTATAAATTTCAACAAGCTCCGGTATTGTGAGCCAGCACAGATTTCTATACTAAAGGATACCCTTCAGCTTCTGTCTCTACATCAGACTTTTGGTCAGAGGTCGACAGTTTCTTTTTTCTAAGTGCTTCTTAGATCCTGCTCTTTAAAATGCTAAATTCTCAATTCTGCAAAACTATCAAAAACCCCTCACACCAACTCCCAATCCACTTTACACTTGATCCTTTGCCCTATAAGTTCCACGTCCTTGATACTCGAATAACAAGTGATGAGCAGACCACATTATCAATGATTTTCCCATGATTCATTGTTTTATGCAGATTTTGCATGGACTTTGTCTAGCCAATGCAATAAACTTCAGTCTGATTTAAATGGGGCAGAGGTCAAACAAAGTCAGAAAATAAACACTAATTAGATCCTCTAAAGCCACTGTCAGGGTTTCTATACATGAAAGGTCTGTTTTGGAGAAACTGCTCTCAGCACTCAGCTGGGTTTTGCCAGGGAAACTAGATTCAGTCAGAGGAGAGCTTAGCCATTTCTCTAAAGGTCTCCCATGAGTGCTGCACTCTGAATATGACAGTCTTTTATCTGGTCCCTTTTTCTGCCTGCTCAAGCTTCCATCTATCAGTCTGCTTCCCCATCAATCAGTTGTTCTCTGTTTGTCAACTTTACATGTACACTATATCGCTCTAGGGAACTAGTTTCAGCTTTTAACACTTGCTGACCCCTTACAGAGAAATGTTTCCTTGTGCATAGACCAGGAAATTAGATATTACACCAGGAACACTTACACTGAGATACACACAAGCATGCTACCATAATTCAGTAGTAGGTGGCACGTGTCTGAACTTGTGAATGTGTGTGTATATATATATATGTATATATATGTACTATTTCTAATTGCCATATATATATATAACACACGATTGGTCTAACAGATTTGTTGTATGCAGATGTGGCTGTTAGAGAAGGAACTGGACGAGCCATTGTATTCATGAATTTAGAATATTTATACTCTTAAATAATTTTATCTTGCTCTTTTTTAAGTTAAGCCACCAACAAGATGCCAATTAGTGTGTTTAGTACAAGAGTTGAGCTCATGAAATTGACCAGTTTCCTGCTGCCTACAAAAAGTCAAGGATGATCTACATCTCAAAACATTAATTAAACAGAGGCCAGACATCTTATCTTAGCTATGAATATGTAAAAGGATATAGAACAAAAAACAAAAACCGTATTAGGTCACTATGAATTTAAGTGTCTGCTAATGTAAACCTCAGACAAACAACAACCCAAAAATTCTTTTTTTAACTGTGTCATCATTTATTTAACAAAAATGAAGCCAGAGAAAAATGAAAATAACATGGACAATATTTAGTACCCCCTTACTGTTTCCAAACGAGTGTATTTCAATACTACATTTCATTGTCAAGCATTGCAGCGGAGGAATGATGATTTTGGGGGTCTTTTGCCTTGCACAGGACCTCGGAACCTTGCAAAGATCAAGTCAACCATGAACACCTCTGTATAACAAAGTATTCAGGAGTCACATCTGTTCTGGTAGCTAAACCTTGGAGAGTTGTGCATCAGCTAATGCCCCCCAAAAAACACACTACATTGAAGCAATAATGCAAAGAATGGGCCAATATTCTTCCTAAACAACATAAGAAACTTTAAGTTATTGGTGCAAAAGATTTTAGGGGTACCTAGTATTGAGCAAGTTTTTTTTTCCTTCTGCTTCTTTTTTATTAAACAAATATTGGCCACTGAAAAAAGCTAAGACTGTTGTATCTCTGATGTTGTGTTTGCTAAATACCAAGATCCACAATTAATCAGGAGAGTTTATCATGTTTCACCACAAAAGACATAATCAAAGCAGGAGGTACTACATTTTGGACAGGACTGTAACTGTTTTAAAATTTTAACTACATTTTCAATTGTTTTCAGAGTCACTGACCACTTGTAGTATTACATTAAAGTGTAATTTAAAGATTGTTGATACAAACACGCAGTCCATAATTTTTCAGTTATCTGTTACCCTGTCAAGTCTTTTTTTAAAATAATTTAATAAAATTTGTGATCTAAGATGCAAACTTTATTATACTTGGAGATTCCAATTATGTTTTCCTACCAAGTGAGTAGTGTTTACTGTATTTTGTACCTTGTTTGGCAGGAAAATAAGAGTAAAATCTCAAAATATGATAAACTGAGTACTGTGCATAACATAGAAAAGGAACACACTGTATAAACAATAAAACTATTTCAAAAGCAGAAAAGTTTTACATTTGAAAATGTTCTCTGTGCAGTCTTAACCTCTGGAATTGGCCAAATTGCAAAAGATTTATCCAGCCAATAGCTGTTCTGCAAGAGTTTTTTTTTTTTTTTAAATACATTTAACAGTCTAAAATAATATAGTAAGAGATTTGGCTTTAGATCAGTGCTGCTCAGTCACAGGCTACTTGGTGTTCCCTGACATGCATCTCAGGAGACACTTGAGAACATAATCTTATATAAAATATTATAAGTATGGGTAAGAGTGCAAGTCGAAATGTGACAGGATACAACAGGCTATCATTAAGTGATCTGATTAACCTATACCAATGGCCTCTCTCTGTCTGGTGCTGAATTCCTATTAGTGAGATACTCAGTTTTAACCAAGCATTTGTTTATGCATATACTGCCTTCTACAGAGCATTTACTTTGTCATCAATCACTATTTAAACTTCAAAGAAGAAAAAAAAAACACTATTTCCTGTTGTCTGGAGAGACGCCTGTATTAGTAGATTTCAGCACCATGGACAGAGCAAATTGGTCCTAGTCCCCTGTTTTTTTTTTTAATATTTTGGTTCAGTTTGAAGAACATTGAAGGAAATATATTTTGTAAAATAAATTGGTACATTTGAGTGTTGTAATGACTGGTGAGCAATCATTAGCTTGCTGCAAAATAAACAATTCCTGCATGAGATAGTCAAATACACAACCGTTGGTCAAAAAAGGTAGACAAGGATGCAGACCAGCAGCTACATGGAGAAATGTCTTCTCCAACACATCATATAATGCCGCCCACTTAGTGAATTAGGTTGAAAAAAATCCACACTAACTGAACTGAAATCAAATGCATAAAGTATACATTGAAATGTTTGTCCTCGTGAATGTTGTAGTTACACTTAGGATGAAAAGGTGTTCCTGCTTACAGTAACACCTGGCGGACCTTTATAAGCACATTGTAGAGTGAATTATTTAACAGTTCAGATGTTTTTGAGAAGGAACTTTTTCTTTCTTTTTTTTTTCTTTCTTTTTTTTTTTTTACCTCACTTTGGCGCGAGAACTCCCTCTGCACAAGGCTGACTACTGGCACTTGAAGCGCAAGTGAAACGAATTCCAACTTAACCAGCTCGTCCCGGTTCCGTGGAAAGGCGATCATGGTGGAGACCCCTTGCACGACCACCGTGTGACACACGCTCTCCAGGAAGGACAGCGGGTCCTCGTCCTCGGGGATGCTCACGGAGGAGTACGAGAACGCGGGGAGGTCTCCGAGCGCAGATCCAACTGCCATGACAAGCTCCAGTGACAAATTGAAAGGTAGCAATCCGGCTCGGTTCAGAGCCTCGACGGCCAGCATAAGCGACTCTCGGGGTGCAAATACGCGATCTTCCTTTGGGTGTTCCCCTCCCGCTGTCGCGCCTGGCTTTTATTCCTACTCGTGCCGCGCTGGGTACTGGCGGTGAGTCTAGTCCTGAGGTTTCCATATCCAGGCGCACTGGCACTTCTTTTAAACTCCTGCAGTAGCTCTCCAGTCAGAGCTCCCTCGGCGTCCCAGTCCTCAGAACCGCTGCCAGCAGCTGAGGACAACAGGCGGGACCGCACATGCAAAGCCCCCACCCGAACCGTGTGGCCGATTCGTTTGAGCACCTGGCACGGCTGGGGGTGCGAGCGAGCGCACGGCGGGAGGAAAAACAGAGCGCAAAGTAGTAAACACAGTAGTGCCAGGCCATTCGTCACCGTCATCATCACCACCGACTTCATCATCCCCGCTCCACAACCGCACCGGATCCCCGGTCCAGCGACACCGCAGCCGAACGCCGGGGCCGCTCCGCTGGTCCCCCTGCTGGCCTGCCGCCTTTGGCCCGAGTGCGCCAGTCAGACCGGCCAGAGCCCCTGCGCTCTCCTGCTCCAGCTCGCGCTAAAGTTGTGCGTTTCTCCTCGGACACAGACAACAGGCTGTTTTTCCGCGAGACTGAGCACGAACCGCGCACAAGCGAAAGATGATCCCCAAAAGTGCTGTTTTTCATCTCAAAGGATTTCCATTTCCAAGGCAGTTGGTCACAAAATAATTCAGGCAATCAAGCAGTAGGATTTCCACGTACTCCAGTGGAAGAAAAAAAATTAATAAATGAAGCAGAGTGTAAGCAAGCCCAGATAATATACAGAAAAGAGGTTAATGCTCAACAAAAAACATCCTAAAACAGGTGAAATCCAACCGCTGCAAACACGTGATGGCTTAATGGCTTCGACGGAAAGGATTCCATTATCATCCGCCACGACAGCATTTCCATCACTTCTTCACACTGATGGAAATAGAAAAGAAAAGAAAAGAAAAGAAAAGAAAAGCAAGCGTTTTTTTCCTCCCTTATTTAGCGCCGAAGTAGAGATTTTGGAGAAACGCACGCGCTCCCTGGTTCGAGCGAACCTCATCCTGACACCTGCTCTGGAGAGACCTCCGGCGCGCTCTCCAAGCAGATTTAACCCCGTCCTTACTTTACCCCGGTTTACACTGTGGGCGTTTTGAAATAGTAGGATTTATTTGCATTAAGAAAAATGATTTTTTTTTTCATTTATTTCAAAAATGCATCACCCATGACCGAAAAAACAGTCACCCGTAAATGAAATGTCATCATATAAACATATATATGCATTTTGACAAGTTTTTTTTTTTTACTTTCTGAAATGGCTTAAGTGGCAGATAAAAACTAAGTTCAGTTTTCTCTCTTTTTTTTTAGAAGAAATTACTTTAAAAGACACAGAGGAAGAAAAAAATGGTGCTTTCACGCTGATTTCCTTTATATAATATTATGATTGCTGTATCAATATCTTAAGGACGTTTTAGGCTTCAGCAAACAAAATGTAATTTTTTAAATCTAATTTAACAAAAAGTCTAATGTTTTTGTTGAAAACTGAACATCCGTTAGAGCTTTTATAGTGGTTAAAAGGATAAATGTCAAGGAGTGTGGTTTTGGTCATTTTCTTTGTGATTGATTGTAGTTCATCTTTTAGTTCTGTTCACGTTTCAAATTAGTCTTTTGTTTTTGATGCTTTGTTTGTTTTGTTTTTTTTTTAACTTACTGCCTTGTTTTGTTTCTTTTCACTCATGACTTCTTACCCAGTTGGTTCCATGTGTGTGTGTTTAGTCTGTTTTTTTCCTCTGTGCTTTAATCCATCTGTTCAACCTCTCTGTTGCGATGCCACCAGTTGAATATATTCTGTTATTCGTAGTTTTTACTTCAGCTTCAGTTTGTTTTCCTGTATTTTTTCTTAGCTGTGGACGAGTGCTTTTTTTGATCAAATGTTTTCTGTGCAGTCTTCACCTCTGGAATTGGCCAAATTGCAAAAGATTTAAGCTCGCTTTTGTTTACAGTGCTTGTTTCGTATGATCTGCATTTGGATCCCCATCGCATAATGACATTATGACATGGAGCATGTCAACAGAAAGCCAAAGAGGAAATACATCCACAGTGACTGTAGCAACATTGAAGAAGAAGCTTTCCTTCTGGGACTGACACAGATGGTGAGGAGAGGAGCAGCCATAGATAAAATAAGAGAGGTTGAGACCATTTGGATGCAAAGATGAAGGATAATAAATACATTGGTAGAAAGGTGCTGGAGATGGAACTGCCAGGCAGGACAAAAAGGGATTTCTGGATATGGAAGACAGGGTACGATGGAAACAAATGATCTGCTCTGGCGACCCCAAAAGGAAAAAGTCAAAAGAAGGAGAAGATCCTCAAGAAGCAATTGTTCCTGCCAATCAATCTGACAAGAGCTAAAAGGCCATTTCCAAACAATCAGTCAATCAGTCGACAGTCTTTCCTCTAAAAAAGAACATGGAGCATGTTTGTTCGCATGTTTGCGAGTTTAATCAAAGTTAAATCTGAACATTCCCGAAGCCTGAAACAATGTCTGTGAGACAGAGGAGGCTAAAGTGGAAATGTTTGACCTTCATGCTCATTGCTAAGTGCTTAACGCAGTAAATCAGCTCAAACACCTCGTACTAACTGTCAAGCATTGTGGTAGAAGAATGGTGCATTTGCTTTTGCTTTCAGTCACAGGACCTGGTTTCTTTGTTAAAAAGAGGAGTTCAAGGTCCACTCAACAACTGGAAAGACTTAAATGTATGGCCATCTGTCTAAAGTGTAAAGTTTGTCTTAATCTGGGTCATGATAATGACCCCAGAAACACAGGTAAATCCAAAGAGAATGGCTAAAAAAAGAAAAATCCAGACCTCAACCTTTTTTATGAAAAGGTGCAGTGGACCTTAAGAGAGCTGTTCATAAATGCATAACATAAACTTGAAGCTACTTAGGTTTTCATACACTACTTCTGCATTTTGGCCTTTTTATTGTTTTAAATAAATAACAGCAGGACATGAATTACCATGTGTCTGGCGTTTGAGTTTTTATTCACCTCCTTTTATGACCTGGGCAAGACCAGATTATTTTTTTTAATGTCCTAATGTAAAATCTGACAGAGAGTATAATTTCTTTCTCACATTACTGTGTCTACCCAGTAGCTTAGCAGTAGAGGTGCCACCTACCACCATGAAAGGTCTGGGTTCAAGTCCTGGTTCCAGCAGGAAGGACGTTTAGTGTAAAAACTGTGCCGAATCAGTCATGTGGATCACTCTGCTGTGGTGACCTAAAGCAGCCAAGAGGATCCAAGAAGAGGTACTTCACTCCAGAAAGCATCATTTTATTTAATCATGTCCCCAGATACCCATAAAAGCTAATGGGTTTCATGCTTCACGTGTTTCTCATGCTTCTTGGTAATCTGTAGGTCTGAGGTCTGAGGTCACCACTGAGAAGATCAGGAGCCTCAGTTTAGATAGCAACCCATATTAACGATTGGTTAATGGTCTGATCATGATTGATGATTGGCTAATGGTCCAGCTGAAAATTAGGCAATGCAAGATCAATGGCTTTAATCGATCCCGTACAGACCTCCCTGAAAGGATGGGGAAAGGAAGGAATAGAAAAAAAGGAAGGGTGGGGTTTGACAGGGAATGAGGAGGAGGTGATGAACATGGCCGGCAGCAGGAGAGAGAAGGACAACTGGAACACTGGAGGGAAAGATGGATAAGAGGGGATTGATGAGAAAGAAAAGGAGAGCACAGAGAGCAGAATAGGGAGGAGTAAAAGAAGGAGATTCAATTTTAGTTCAATTGTATTTTATTTATTTAGCTCCAGAACATAACATATGTCATCTTCAGGGTATTTTAGAGTGCATGGTCAGGGCAGGGCCCAATAGGGAAACCCAACAATTTCTTATTTAGCAAGCATGGTGAGAGGAGTAGTGAGGTGAATTCTGAGATGAAGGAAGAGCAAAACAGGTAAAACCACGAGTAAAGCAAATGCAAGAAAACTATGCTTTATTGAAAATGATTCACAAGTAGAAAAAAGTAAATAAAAAATGGCTTGAGTTGAGAGATCTATATTTTAATTAAGATGTGTTTGAGTCATTACTGCAAAAAGCAAATTTATTTTGCTGTAAAAAGGCTTCATAGTCAGAGTACTAACTCTAATTCAGGCTTTTGAAGAAAAGACACTTTAATCATACAAATGCTGAAGATTGCATCTGCTCTTTGAATTGAGTCCAGTGGAGGGTATTTCCACTTTTAAAATTTACCTTCGGCCTACTTAAACCATAACCTGGTGTAAGGTTACTCTTTGAGGGACATTTTTATACTTTTGTTCAGTTTTGCAAGTTTTCTTTTTACATTTTTAGGTTTATTGTATGTTTTCTGCCTTGGCAAGAAGCCTCAGGCAGCACGGTGGCTTGGTGGTTAGTGCTGTTGTCTCACAGCGAGAGACAAGCACTGGTTCAAACCTCAGCAGGGACCTTTCTGTGTGGAGTTTGCATGTGCTTGCGTGGGTTTCCTCCAGGTGCTTCAGCTTCCTCTAACAGTCCAAAGACATGCATGTTAGGTTATTGGTGGTTCTCAACTGGCTGTAGGAGTGAGAACGCATGGTTGTTCATCGTCTGCACATGACCCTGTGATGGACTGGTGGCCTGTCCAGAGTGAACCCCCTGCTCTTTGCCCAAAGAGAGCTGGGAAAGGCTCCAGGCAGATCTCTGTGAGCCTGCATGGATGGATAAGAAACAAACATTTTTGAAAGTTACAAATAGTGATCACTTCATCAGTTAAAGGAGGATCAGTAGGCAAGCTTGAAAAATACACCAGATCTGGATCTTATTTCCAGTTCTCATCTACAGTATGTATGACACATAAAGGACACATTTTCGTAACATAAAGAATAACATTTCAACAGAGAAGGATGGTGGAGTGTGCATCACAATTTGAGCTTGCTTTGCTGGCTTAAGGGAATAATAAATTCCCATGCTTAGCCAAATATCCTACAGGATAATGTCAGTTTAGTAGATGCGGGTGATGCAGCAGGATGATGGCTGAAGTAAATCCAACACAGAAAGGTTCAGAAAAAGAAAGTTTGTCTTCTAGAGAGGCCCAGTCAAAGCCCAGACCTATAAATGTGTTTGAACTGAAGCAGTTCGGTCAAAAGGAACGTTAAACAAATTCACCCTGAACATTATGCAGGTCTGAGCCATAGCTAATCCAGACAGCTTGCTTCCCTATGCTAACATTTCAGTGACAAACTGAACATGATTATGTATTTATTTCAACATAAAACTTTATAAAGGACCTTCATGTTCCCTTGTCCAAAACCAGTTGCTTGTAGGTTCCAAACTCTGCTTTGTTGTTCAAACTTTTTTTTTTTTCTTGGCTATAAGTCTGTGAGTATATTTTCCATTTTCTTAAATCTAACTTTATCAAACTTTTTTTTTAATCTAACTTTTTTTTTTTATCTAACTGTGTCTCTGTTTTTCTTCTATGCCTTTAAGCTGAAACTCTGATTTCCCATATTTCTCTGCAGGCCTAGTTCAGTGCACCTGTATGTATCTTCTATTCTCTCTGTCTGATTATCTAACTGCCCCCTGTGTCAGGCTGAATATTCATCCATGTTTCCATATTTCATGTTTTCCTGCTCATCTGCCACCTGTCTGTCTTGATCTTCTGTCTGCGTCACTGCACAACTGTCTTACTCCCTTTCAGTCTCTGTTACGATGCAGTCTGCTTCCTGTACGATTGCTCTGCACTTTGCTGGCTCCAACACCTGCCAAGCAAACAGAAGTGAAGCTAAAGAAGAGATGAAAACTTCACATGCATACACATGCACAAGCACACACACACAGTTGCAGCACCTGTTTCGACAAACACCTGATGTCAAGGGCCTTGATGCACAAAGCACATTTTTCTCATACACTCTGTGTAAAATAATGGTTCAAAGTTTGTTTGTTGTCAATTTTAAATTGACAGTATTAGTGTGACTTAAATGGTCATCAGATTTCACCATAAACATGAAATGAAATAAATTTCAGTACTCATCTGCAGAGCAATGGCATCATATAAATATGTGAAACAAAAAGCAGAAGCCAAAACAATGAACTGCAACACACAACCATGGCACCTATGGACTTGCCTGTATTGTTTTGATTCACTAAACTCAGTTCTTATTCACCTAATTTCCAACATTTTACATCAGTTCCGTGTCTTTGGGCAGGACACTGAACGCCATTTTGCCCAGATTACCCCAGCCACTCATGGTGTTGCTCCCAAGCTTGAATAAATGGGGAGGCTTGTGCCAGGAAGGGCATCCAAATAAAAAACCTACACCAAATCAATATGTGGAACACAATAATCTGCTGTGGCAGCCCCTAGAAAGGGAAAAGATGAAAGAAGTTGCAGAAATGATGTACTTAATTATATGGTGTAGGTGAGGGAGTAAAATCCGATCACAAGTTGCCACTAGAGACGCATGTTAATGTCAGGTGTGAACAGATGTATTTAGAGCTGTCCACTTTTGATCAGACCACTCAGGACAGATGCTAATACCAGGTCTAAAATGTTCATCAGAGGAAATCAACTCACTTGCTGGATGATTTTCTCATTTCACACCCTTCACTTTCTGTTGGAGTTGGCAACGACTTTTGCAAAAGATTACATTTATTCTCCTTTAGAAGTCTTTTATAGAAAAGGTGTTGATGTCCTGTGCTATCCTTTAGGCTTGCCTGTTTAATTTATCTATTTTCTCTCATTGATGGCAAGACTTGGCCAGAATGCAGCAAATTATGATGCTGCCACCACCGTGTTTCACTGATAAGATTCTTGGGCCAGAATTACATTTTAAAATTCCCTTAAACAAGAGCCCTTTAATTCAGTCAGAAAAGTTTTAGTGTTATCTCATTTGGCAAAAAAAAAAAAATAAATATTAGCATTTAGGTCTGCCGATGTGATCTTTAGCAAAATAAAGGTCAGGAGCAATTTCCTCATTGGGAAGTAGGGGCTTCATCCTGCTCTGTAACATATTATGCTGTTCTTCAGTATTTTCCAGATGGTGGATTTATGAACATTAATGTGAGAAACTGGATCTCTTCATCACTTCTTTGGACTGTTTGGAAATCTAATAACATCTTGGGTTAGGTACAGCTAATGGCTAATGGCTATGCAGAAACATAAAAGATTCTACGAGGTTCACAAATTTTCGCTACTATTCCAACCACTGCATTTGCAGATTTTGAAAGCATGATAGCATTGAAGTAACTTTATTTCCACATTTTCATATA
Source organism: Hirundichthys speculiger (assembly GCA_018398805.1). Classification (NCBI taxonomy): domain Eukaryota; kingdom Metazoa; phylum Chordata; class Actinopteri; order Beloniformes; family Exocoetidae; genus Hirundichthys; species Hirundichthys speculiger. Next base: position 26,894 of record JAGFBZ010002434.1, on the reverse strand, counting down.
AGAATGTGCATGAAGACAAATGTGAAACATACATGCTTCAAAATCCGAGATCAGATTGTATGTCTGTCAGACCCCCCCCCCCCCCCCCCCCCCCCCCCCCCCCCCCCCCGCAAAAAAAAAAAAAGATCACAAACTCTGACATGCAAAATTTACATTAGAGTATGCCGATTAAATAAGACAGATTTCAATATAAGTCTGTTTGACATATTTGATACTTTCGTAAATAACCGGTCGTGAAGTGCAATAGATCATGATTAGTGTTCATGAAAGGTGAATTTCCAACAGAGGATTTTGGAGTATAAATCAACAGTCTGCTCTTGATTTATTTATACATGTTTCTTCTACCTGGGTTTGTTTGGAAGCCTTGATTCATTTCAGATATTACCAAAATGCTTCATTTTAATAATTCAGTGTCCTCGTTACTCTGCTTTTCTTTTAAATCAAATTCACTTTTTTGTTGGCAGGAATGTTTATCATTGAGGCTGAAATGGACTTGTCCTTGTAATCATCCCTCTCTGATATCAACAGTAAAATGAAGACATGTACAGTAGTCAAAGATTGAGGATTCAGAAAGCGATAAAGTATTTCATGAAATTCAGTCATGGGTTGAGGAGTTAAGTATACTCAATAGAAATAAGGCTTACACTCAAAACAGTAGGTATTTAGACAGTTTTGATCTCTTGGGGGCACAGTGCTTTATCATATTCAGTCATAAGTAAAGCAAAGGGCACTGTTAACGCTCACAGGCCCATTGGCTACATTTTTATATTCCAATCAATAAAAGTCAATAAAAACTGAAAACTGCTAGGAATAAATAGCTTTAGGCTGTATGAATAATCAAGTTCTGACAACAATCCATATTACCCACGCTAAACTAAAGCTTGAGAAACTACTGCAAATATTTTCACTTATACCAGAGGAAACAGACAGTTAAGCTATATTTAATCAATAAACCCTGGCATTATTGCACCTGTTACAAAGTTTTCAATTGAAACTAGCAAACTTGATGCAACAGAAAGGATTCGGGTTAAGTATGACACCCTCATTGATCACTGCAGTACCAGGTGGCCTCTCCACTGAATGTGCTGTCTCCACACAGGACTTTGAGAGTGGAACTGGTTTAACTTTCAACTTAATTTAAGTTGAGAATTTGAACGATGAAATGTCATACAATGGGCTTTGATGCATTGACCTAAATGCTCCTGTATACTGCTGCATTCATCCTGTTGCTTTCATAGCCAGTGAGATGATCAATAAATGACAGTGTGCCAGTTCCGTTGGCAATCGTACCTGCCCAACAGCAGCCCCATGTTTGACAGATGAGGATGTATTGTGTGCTTTGGCTCCACTTTTTCTGCCCTTGCATCATTTTGATATTAGTTTTCCTTTTTTTCTTTCTTTGTTGTACTCAGAACTTTGTTGTAAAGGCCTTTTAGTGTTTTTTGTATTATTTTTGCTAACCATTGCCATCATAATCATGAAGTCATCTTTTGGTAGGTGAAAAGGTAATATACCGTATTTTCTGGACTATAAGCCGCACCTCAATATAAGCCGCACCCATTAAAATATAAACGAAATATATATTTTGTCACATATAAGCCACACCAGACTATAAGCCGCCGCTATCCAGGCTGAGAAATAAGATATTTACATCGAAAGATTTTGTACCATAAGTGTTTATTCATATACCTGAACTGATTTTTCCTTCTCCTGTGTACTGAAACCACCCCACACAGCAAAGACATCCGGAACAGACCCGTGAAATGGACCCGTATCAAAGTCCACTTGCACTCAGTGCCGGATCCGCTTTGGAGCCAGATGGTGGACCTGCTGGCTCCACACTGTGTCCGGTCTGCATCTGCGATTAAAACCTTACCTCTGCAGCGGGTCCACTCAGAACCCTGAAATTCACTGGGGAACCAACAAACTGACTGGACAAACTGATAAATCCAGGTGTGTCCGAGTAGCTACAATGGTCAGACACACCTGGATTAATCAGTTTGTCCAATAAAAATAGGTATTGATGCTCACAAAATGAATGTAGAGTAGCATAGCCAACATAGGCTACTTAACAAAAACAGAATAGCCTTTAACTACTTTGTTTGTTTTTTGCACTTCCTGCTAGAGCACCCCCTGAGGGCTAAAGAAAAATTCATAGGCCTGTATAAGCCTAAAGCGTGGGACAAAAATAGTGGCTTATAGTCCAGAAAATACGGTATTTACTTTGATATTTTTTGATTTTCTTTGCAGTCATGAACACAGAGTATGAAAGAGTTTTTGACAGTACACATGATTTTCACTTGTCCACAAGACATGTAGAAATGCTAAATTCCATTGTATCATTCTTCTGCTTTTTGGAAGAATGCATTTATTTACATTGATTATTGGTCACTACGAGCCAAATGGTCAATAATAACTGCAGATAATTTCCCGCCAACCTAAAATGTCTTTTGGTCTGTGGGAGAAAGTTGGCGCATCCATAGACAACCCATCAAAGCATGTTCTCTTTTGCCCCTTACCACTCTCACCTGTGCCTCATTCTCAGAGAAAGGCAGTTAACTGAAATGAAGATTCTATGCAATCTGTTTGTTTCCTTACCAAGACTGCAATATGAAATTGAACGAATGCTTATAAATGGGCTGGATTTGACTGAGATCATAGTTGTTGTGAAAAGCCAAAGTGGAAGTAACATGAATCAGGTGTAACATCAGAACAGCTACATTTCACAGAAACATAAGATACCCAAACACGATACTACCAATGAAATACTTGTCAGGTAGGAATTTTTAAAACCAACTAACCTCAACTTGCTTGTTGATTAAAGTCATTCATGTGCACTGGTGGAATGGTGTTGACGTAGCTGACATTTTTCAGGTATGTCATGACAAACTGTGTGTCTGGTAACAGAAAAAACTATATTTACTACAGCTGATGTAGATGCTATGAAATCCAAAGCACTGAACACTGGTTGTGTGTGTCAGTGTGTTTTTTTTTCTTTAGGTGTTCCAGCTGTTACAGCCTCTGTGTTTAGCTCAGTGAGTGACTCTCACCTTTTTTGATTGTGCTTTTCACTCGTCAAGTGATCCTCTCGCGTATCTTTTTGTGTCCATTCAATCGTGTGCTGGCAAAACTTACAGAATATTGAATCGCCAGACACACAATAATCTTGAAGAAACTGCATTGTTCTGTACCTGGGAGTCAGCTGGTAGTTCCTTCGCTTCTTTGCCAGTTTCTCAGATGGCCGCTCGAAAGGTGTTTTTTTTTTTTTAATTCATGAGGAAAGCGGGGGCAGGAGGGGGCGGAGAAGCGCGCAGTGTCCCAGCTTTTCGTGACCCCTATTGGAACATTTTCTCGAAAGAAAAGTTCCTTTTGGGAGAAAAAAACAAACTTTTACGCAAAATGCCGTTCAGTTCTGTTATAATGCGCATTTAAAGTGAATTCTGTTTTTAATCTCCAATTCCGTGATTCTGTGATCGCAGATTCCATAGGGCCCTACAGTTTACACATTTTCAATAGTTTCCCTTTTTCAAAAACACAAGCTAAAGAAATGTATTAAAATTCAGTCATTCATAACAAATGCCTCAAAGAGAAACAGCTTTTAGATTTTTTCATGTTTCTGATTTCTGTTTGGACATTGTGTAAAGAAATACAGGATGCAATTATATGCAAATCATTTACAACATGGTATCACATACTGAATAAAAAACTGTCTTGTATAATAATTTACATATTTGATTCATCCAACATGTAAGAAAGAATAGCCTCCAAAGGAAAAGCTTTTTATTTGGCAGAGCACGTGGAGTCTCTGCAGTCCATTTCAAATGAGCTCAAGCCCAGATAAGGTTGCAGCATTTAGACCCTTTCTGTATGTGGTTTTGTCATGCACTCTTTAAAGCATATGGAAAGAATTTAATAAAATTTGAGACCAGTTGGCCAGCAGGGGGATGAATAACTGGCATATTTACTGTAATTTTTTTGCTAAATTCTTTGGATTTAACAGTTATAGAAAAATTCTTACTTCCTCCAACTTAGGGTTTCTCAACGGGGGCGTTCTGAATCTTTAGGGGGGCGCTGGAAATGTCAGGGCTGAGAGGGGGGCGCTCAAGCACAAGTGAGGGGCTCCATGCCTTGAGAACTCTATTTTAAACTTCCATGGTCTCCCAAAATTTTTTTTATAGTGCAAATCTATTTATGTTTCAATAAAATGTGCTCAGATTTCCTTTCAAAAAATAAAGCTGCTGTCTGAGACCAAAACCCCGAGTCTGCTGCTTCCATGACCCGGTAAAATCTCCTTTTCTCTCTACGTCACAATCAGACGAGCCGAGCGGGATTGGTTGCCATAGTAACGCCCATAAACAGAGCAGCAGAGAAACCCCTTTCCAACACATTTCGCGGGCTTCATTCAGTAACCAATGAAAACATACACAATCAAGACTACGTAATCACGTTTAATCACAAACATTTAACAGTACAATCAAAAATGGCAGAAAATAAGAAAAAGTGCCGGCAGTACAATGTTAATTACATAAATTATGGATTTATTCTGTTAGATCCCCCAGTTTTGGTTCAGTCTCTGACTAGCAGAGTCTGTCACCGGGACCAGCTCTTCATCTCTTCGGGTAAGAAGTTGCGGTCTAGGGGGGTTCACCTTGCTAAGATTTCCTCAACTTATTTAAGCTGGTGTCGAGGGGATTCGCCCAGCTCTCACTACATACAAATTCCAGCCGTATACCCCGCTTCCCCCAATAACTGACCTAAGAGGAATAGCCAATTGGCTCAAAGTCCAGCTATCGGTCACGTCTGTTAATCTGCAGCTCCCCTCTTAAGATCTGGGCTCTTGTTACCGGCTAGGATAAATTTAGTGGCTTGGACAGCAAGCCCCAAGGATATTTGACAATATTATGACTAGAATAACCGATAAGAATCTATGTTACTAGTGCAGAGGCATAACCAAGGTCATTACAATTGTGAATACAGATGTAATGTCCACCACGACGTCCTTATGATAGTTTTTATATTTATTAAAGCAGATTAGCAAGGTTAAGCAGCAGCATTGATTGGTTATACAAATTCTAATTCTACATAAAAAGGCAAATTAAAGCTGTGGCTTACAAATCGATCCATCTGGTTGGTTCAAGGACAGGCTGGTACGCAAATGGCCACTTTGCGTTGTTCAAGGCCGCTTGCAGAGAGAGAGAGAGAGCGCAAGGTCAGGTACCCGGGAACTCTGGTTCGCCCCTCCTCCTTGCTAGCAGTGAGCTAGGGTAATTCCAAAAACTCCAATTATATTCTTCAAGTGTTGGAAAAATGGTCAATCCGTTCTTGCGTCTTCTCTGTTCTTGAAGAATAAATTCTTCAGGTATTTCCCTCCGATGGTTGGTTCGCTCCCCTTGGTCCAGCTAGTCCTGCTTCTTCGAAGACGCCCCACGGAAGAACGATGAATTCTCTCTGTCTTCTCTTTTTATGCCATTCTCTCTCTCTCTCTTTTTCTCTCATCCAGCCTCCTTCAGCCCCAAAATGTCCCTTTTTGGTCTTTCACACTCTTGATTGGTTCTCTCACATTTGCATAGGCATACATAATTTCCCCCAAACTCACATGACACTTCTGATTGGTTATTCACATATACAGAGGCGTGCATAATTTTACACAATCCCTCCTTTACATCATGCATAATTCACATGCCATGTCCCACAATGATTTCATAGGTTCACAGATCAGCAGGGGCATTCACCTAATCATCATGACATACACAATTCAACCACGCAGCTTCTCCCAGACACCAAGGTTAAGCTGTTTATTTGGCCATATAGCTCGTTAAGCTAAAGCTTATCAGCTAAAGCTAACCCTTATCTAACGATCTATGTACCAATGTATGTTCCAAAGGTTCATTAACTGATTGATTGATTGGTTCATATTTAATCACAGAATTTGGTAATGATCTGCAGTCTGCAGCCTGCAGCTCATTCACCATATCTCTGCACAAAGCACACAGCCACTTCGCCAAGGCCACTCTGAGCTGCCACTCTCCTCGCCTTTGACCCAGACACCTGGCCCCAGTAATGTGTATGGCGAAGTAACTTTAATGTTTACACTGACGGACTCTCTCCTGCTTTCTGTTGTGTCTCCGTAGCTTTGAGCTGGCAGAATTGTTTGGGATAACCAGTCACCTCTCTCTCAATCGAAAAGTAGCCTAATTATCAAACCTTGATTCATACTTTGTTCAATCTATTTACCCTCTATTTTAGGAGTATCCTCAGGGCTAATTTTTACTTTCATTGGGACTTTTACCTTATAAAAACCAATATAATAACTTATTCGGTTTTCATCCATCTCTGCTCCTGTTTGATAAACATAGCCGTTGTTTTCATTCCATTGCGGCACACAGTGACCCTCGGCAGCTCAGCTCAGCCGCTGACAGTACTGATGCATAGTGTCTTGACCCAAAGAGAAATAAATCATACAGAATTGACATAGATCTATTCCAACATCATTAATACATCTTTCTGATCATCGGTTCTGATCATTGACAAGAATCATCCATTTCATTGATTAGGGATTGATTACAAATCACATAAATTACCACTTTTCTGTTACTCCACTCCTGCCTTTGTTTTGACTAGCCCTGGCTTGTTTACATCACATCACCACCTCTGCAGCAGATTCTCTCCTCATACTGTGGGTGCTGCCATCAAGCCCCTTTAACATACAGAGTTAACATTGATTATTGAATAGAAGCTGAGTTGATTCCAACGTTTTCTCTGGGTCACTTGACAATTCCATCACTGAGCAACGTACATCTGCCGATGTGCTGTTATGTGAGCAGGTTCTCCAATGAAGCCATGAAGCCGTCGTGATTACAGGAGCATCTTTCTAAAAAACATCCAGACAAGGCATCTAAAGACTCGGCTTACTGAACAGGGATTCAGCCAAACTCTCCACATGCAGACAAAATACCGAAACCATCTGAACCTCGAGAGCTCTGGTGCACTCAGGCTGAAGCTCACGGCGATGTGTCGTGTCCAGATGTGAAAAAGCTGGCAGCAGCCCACCAAGCAGCCCACTAAAAATGAAGAGCAGCAGTCGTTCCCTTTTGTAAATAGTTTTATTTTCTTTTTTTCTCGTTGCCAGGCCTTGTCAGTAGCCTACTCTGAAAATGACCATTTGAAATGTTTAAGGCGCATTAATTGACGCATGAGTGGTTTCAGGTTTTGATTGGTTAATTCACCGCTATTCATGTGAAGTGTGCATGATGTTGTTGGCATCTTCAGTAAATCTACCCATAAAACTGATTTTCAACTAATTCTGCTGTGGTGGTATTTTTTCTTAGTTCCAAGAATTTATTTACAAATGTCGTGATGAAATAAAAAAATCATAAAAGAGGTCTTTCTCTCTGTAGAAAGATCAATTTGATTTAAATTCAGTCTCGTAATTCAATCTCAGAAATTCAGCCTCACAGTCCAGAAGAACAACTAAAGAGGTTTCAGACCCAGTGCAACCAGGGGCGCCGCTAGGGATTTTGGGCCCCATGAAAAGAATCTTTACCGGGCACCCCAACACAGCGGCGAAATTTGTTGATGCTATTTTTGATCATCATTAGGGGCCTCTCTGGGCCCCCCTCAATCATGGGCCCCTATAATCCGTATCCTTTACCCCCCCTTTTCGGCGCCCCAGAGTGCAACTATAGTATTATAGTATTTTTTCGATGTTATTTCTATTATTTCCATTTCCACAAATTAAAATCCATGCTCACACAACACACACACACATTTTCTTTTTTCTTTTTCTTTTTTTTTTTTTTGGTGGGGGGGGGGGGGCGTCAAGAGCATCATGGTGGCTCAGGGGGGCGTTTGTTAAAAAAGGTTGAGAACCACTACTCTAACTACATGTATTTTGTCAAATGAAAGGGCTTTAGAATGCAACAAAATTTGGTGTGCTGCATCTCCAGAAAGCCCTGATGAAACGTTAATGAAAGAATTGTGATTTCTCCAACCATTTCATGCTCTCTGCATTATTTTGTTTTGTGGTATATTTTCAGATGTTCAAGTTCAAATCTCGAGTAACTCAAAAGAATTGATAATTCAAACATTCTTTCAGCCCCCCTGAGCCACCATGATGCTCTCCAGAATTTGTTGAAAACCTGTTTTATGGGTAGACTAACTGAAGATGCCAACAACATCATGCAAACTTCACGTGAATAGCGGTGAATTAACCAATCAAAACCTGAAACCACTCATTGTGGGTTGTGGGTTGCTTCCCTCCAATCTGGTTGGATCACTGCTTGCAGCTATATTTTTTGTTTTTGATTCGTTCATGTGTGTGTGTCTACACCACCACACTTGAATGCCAAGAATGATGAGTCTTCCTTCAAAAAATGTTGCTCACTTCAATTTTTGATTAAATCAGTTTTGTTAGTGTTGCTTTATGGTTGTCAATAATGGGACAGATGATAGTTCCATGATAATGTTTTCTGTCTCATTGTGTTAAATCTGCCTCTGTCCTAATAAATTTATATTCCTATTTTAATGTTTTCAAGGAAGCTTTTTAGATTTGTAGTTTTATCCAAAATTCCTTGTTTTGCGATCCATACTGTGTCAGGTAATTGCTTCAGCAAACATCAGCAATGCTTAATCAATACCTTTCGGTCATCTCAGCAAGATACTGATTACATCAGCTCATGTGCATTTTCAGTTATCCAGCTGAAGACACTTGCAGTGACAAGAAAATGCTAATATTGACAAACAGGCATCTGCCATCATCCCTGTGGGGCTAATTTCACGCCAATGTTAGCTTCATGCTTATCACGAGGATGTCACTATAGACCTACAATGCAAATAAAGCAAAGTTTTTCATACAAATAAAATGTTGGTACATACACTGAAACATGATACTAAAATACCCCCCCACCCAAAAAAAAAAAGAAGTGATAGATTCTGCATGATAGGAAAATATTGAGGCCATGGCTGGATAGAATTATATGAAACCTCTCTTATCTCTGCAGAATGTATTGTTCTGCGCTATGAGGATGTAAAAGAACAGTGACATCATTTTAAACGAAGGTCAAGCTTGAAAATGTGCTGGGAAAGAGGTTTAGTGACCTTTTTCACACCTTCATAGATTTAAGAGAAGCATTAAGAGAAGATTACACAGCACATTATTTGTCCTTTTTTTTTTAAAATCAAAATGCTGTATAATTTTAAAAGACAAGCAAAGTAGTTGTTAAGCATGGAGGACACAAACATACATTTCTCCAGCTGTACATGGTCATGTCAAAGTATTACAAGGACAATCAATGTGTTGATTACACTTTCAAGACAATAAACTGTGACAGCTACTCTCTGGATAACTAAAAGTATACATTAAATTGAAACACACAAAAGAGGGTTTTCAGGAGAGCAACACCTCACTAATCTTAACACTTTCAGAAGTAATATCAAAGCAATCTTGAAGCATATGATGATGAATGGATTATATGCAAGCATGAGATAGAGTAAGTAATCACATGTTATCATGGGCAGAAAAGTAGATTACTCTTTAACCATCTATTCCAAAGCTGTTGTTTTGGAGTTAATTGTGGCAATCTTTAGTTTTGTAGTTCTCTAGTTCTATTCAGGGAAAGAAAAGTTTAAACCAATGTCTGTCAGCCACGCAAAACCCAGGGATTGTGTTTCCTTGTCATAACAAGCAATCCATCATTTTATCTGAGCACTGGTTGGAAAAAGTGATTTGAATCAGCACAATGAATTCTCTCAGCAAGCTGCTCAAATAAAAATAGAAATAAAAATTAAAAAAAAATGTCTGTGTTGTGTATTAATATATATTCTAAGTTGTTTAAATATTTCCTATGGAGTTTTGTGCAGTTTATCATCAACTACTCTTTGCAAATCAATACCTTTGCTTTTGGGTCAATTCTTGACTCAAAAGCATTTCTATACCAAATGAGAAGTAAAGGAAACTATGCATTAAACAGGCATACTCATTCGACAGATAGCATGTTGAAATTAAATACACATATGCTCTTCTTTTTATCTTTGACAAACTGAAGAGGCCAGTACACTACACCCCATGTACCTAAAAAGAGGTGATGATGGTTTTGGTACATTACAGCAGGGAGTTATAGAACTGGGACATGGCCTAGAGATATTCAGGCATTGATCGCTTCATAGTGCCAGTAAAGGAAGGGACCTCTGAATGGGATCTGACTGAAATACCAAGATTTCTGTTTTTAAGAAAAAGCACATGTTTTTACATATTAAAGAAAAAAAATCAAATTTTCATTATATCACCATATCACATCTCCATTGATACAAATTCAGATCCAAAAATGGAGTAACGGTCTTATGGAGTATGGTCTCATGTCATAGGGTGATGTCATATCAAACGTTAATCAATGCAATTTTTTTTTTCCCCTCTGATTTATTTCAGTGTCTGCAGTCTAGAGAAGCAGTGCCAATGCTGGTACACATTGTTTTACAATTCCACTGTCAAAAGCTGGAAAGGGTGCCAAAACATTCCCATTTCCTTCAGTTGTGGTACCAAAAGGTATAGTTAAGGTGAAGCTGGAAATACTGAAGTTGGTTGATTGGTCAACAAATAACTGTCCCTTATCAGCCACATGGTGGGAAAGAAAACAAAACAGAAAAGCCTGCTAAAAGGGGGGTACTCAAGATTGTTGTTATACAGAAAAGGGGCTGCATATGACTGGTCATTGTACAAACCAGGAGGTGCAGACCTTCCTAAGGATAGAAAAGAAAATACGCAAATGGAACTTGACAATACAATAAGGAACAAGAAAGGGTTTCAGACTAGTTGTGGCAATGGTGGTCTGCTGAAAGGCCTCAGAGAATGGCTGAGCTGTGCCAGCATGAATGTAAGAAACCGTGAGTGAGTAGGTTTATATCAATAAGAAAATGATATATCACAATATCTGGGGAAGAACACACAGATGAAAACTGGAAGTGGTTTGATTTGACTAGTGAACAGCAAGTGTAAAAAGAGAGGAATGATCGATATGGCCACCTCTCTGCTGGAGCTTTTAGTGATGGTGGCCTAGCTTAATGAGTTAACTCATTCTTTGGTGCTTTTTCTTTTTAACCTTGTGTGCTTCATGTCTATCTCAAATTGTGTTGATCTAAGCAGGGGTGCAGATAGGATTTTTAAACTGGGGGGGGACTCAGCTGTCATTACAGTTGTGAGTTTTCTAACTGAATTAACATTGGTAGACAAAGTTCTATCTAGATAACACTTGTCTTACATGATCAACTTGTTATTTGTCTGGTAAGTAAATCACACTCAAAAACTTAATGTCTCCTGCATGTTTTATTTAAACATTTGCTGATCTCAGCAGGATAAAGAATCTCATTACAGAAACTTAAACTTCTAACAAAAAGGGAATGTCCAGAAATGTATAACAAATTGAAATGATTCACACTTTTGCCTTCATATAAATGATTAGAAACATTACAATATGTATGAAAACAGAAGTAATGGTGCGTTACATTTACACTGGAAATCTAAACTTGGAGCGCCGAACAACATAACCTCAGAACTGAGCGCTTCCCAGTTTAAAAACTGGGATGTCTTAAAAAAAAATATATATATATATATATATATGAACAGTTAATGAAATGAAATGAAAACCCCTGGTAGATGCTAGATTTCAATGCTTCTCCAACTTTAAAATTCAAATTTACAAGTACAGCTGAACACACAATTAGTCGTAGCAGAAACGCAGATGCTATCAAATAAAATCAGCTGTGCCGGATCATTTTCTGGATCCAGGAATTTTTAAAAGGATTCTTTATCATTGTGAGATAGACGAGCTGCTTGGAGGAGATCTGCACTCTCCCAGTGTTTTTCTAGTTATACCTGTGTTTGGTCCCTTAAGGGCTGTGTATACTCTCGCAACAATGTGTCGCAGATAGCTTGTCGCAGGTATGTCACAGTTATTTTTGATTTATACCCAATTTTGAAGCGCAGTCTCCACTATGTTATTCCACGCCACAACGCAAGAGGGACAATCACGAACTAGCTAAACTTACTAAACTTATCTCTTGTGTTTTTCCACACCCTTTCGGTCGTATCCAGACCCACATTTATCGCTATCTCCCTCCATGAATTACTAGAATATGTGCTGTCTTTGTAGTGTGGAGAACAAGTATCGTACAGATGTGGGTGCTTCCTCACTTCTTCGATGGCGCGCTCTTTTCTACACGGATGTAAAATTGACCAATCAGAGGCCTCCTTTCTCTTCTCCCTGCGACACTATCTGCGGCACTGTCTGCGGTCACCTACAATTTTTGGGAGGTGCACCAAAGTGTCTGAGGAGGGTAGGGGGGCATATCTGCGTTATCTGTCTGCGTCACACACGCAGACAACCTGATCTGGTGGGGGACATGACTCCCCCTCTCCCCAGTGCCATCTGTGCCCTTGGTCTAAGTAATGTAATAATTTATTGACAGGAGGCACTGTGTTGCACAGGTATGCTACACCTGGCATTGGAAGCACAAACCAGGTCAGGGCTCTCCCCAAAGCCGGGCTGCACATTAAAGTGATCGGGAGCTTTCCCGGCCCAAACCATCGATGTGGACCACGGGGACAACTAATTTTAACTTTTTTTTTTGTCACTTCTTTTGTCTTATTCTTGCATTAATATCAATTAAGTTGCAACCGCCCGTTGCATCATAGTGGATTAAATAGGTCCACAGCCCCTTCCTAGAAAATCTGTGGTTCTACTACCATGTAAGCAGCATAATTCCCCCCGACCCCTCCCACGTGTTTCAGGTGGTTTGGCCCAAGGCTGTCTTTACTGTAAATCACACTGGCGGGAAACAGAAAGAGGCTGGGCGGAACGGAGAGGGCTAAAATTAAAAAAAAGAAAGGAGGCGGCGGACAAATGTGCCAAAATTAACTGACATCTTCTCAAGACAAGCTGGTAGGTTACTGAAAGAGAGATGGATAATTGGCCTGGTTGTGAATTTTATCATATAACGTGGCAAGCGTTTGCAACTGTCACAACTGTCAACTTAAAAATGTCACAATGTAGGTATAGGATTATCTATGCTTAAAGTGCATTCATATTTCCATAGAAGAACCGAAAACTTGTTGCTTTAAATGCCAGTTAACCATTTTGATGAACAGAGTTGCCAAACGCTTCATCACGCTTTATTTGTAGCCTGCCTGTATTAGCACCAACGCGCACAGGTTTAACGCAATTAGACATATTAAACAGGTTGTGTAGCAGGCTATTTGTTAGGGTATTAAATGCATGTCAAACGTGCTATTTAGGCTGCATTATTCAGAAGTGCTGTATACCAATATTGCGCTTGGTTCGTGGGCGTGGGGCAGCTGTTATTAAAAAAAATATTCTTAATAATAATAGGCCTAATAATAAAATAGGCTACTCGAGAGTCTGCACGTTCTACATGCATTAGCTTCTCTGCAACTGTAGCCATTTCGTTATATCGTGCATTTCCACAGACGCGCAAACATGAACAAGTCAATGTTAACTGTCTTTTTCATGGTTCTGGAATGTTTTGTAGCATCAGCGCAGGATGCCAGAACCACTGATGATCCAGATGAGGGCAGGACTGCTGAAGGGCCAGGTAGAGGAAGACAGTTAGTCAAGATAGACGTTTATGATGGAAAATATGGCATAGTCTACAGAAGAAACCATGATATGTGTAGATTAAATAGTGCAGATAATTTAACAAGATCATAATTAAATATGCAAACAAATGAATAAGTGAATGAAAGGATAGGCTAGATAAATACATAAAGTGTGTTTTTCATTCAGCAACATAAAGAACCCCCTAAATGAAATGTTGTGTAGCCTCAGAAGATCAGGTGCCTGAAGGCGAATGCAGTCATGGAGAGGCCAGGACCACAGAGGAAACAGGTAGCAGGATTTAAATGAACTAATCGTTGAAAATGCATCAAAATAAGACCAAATGAAATAGGTAAACACTGTTTAATCAATAACTGTCTATGTAACCTACATTACTTTTTAATTGTTATTATAGGCCTATGAAGTCAGATGCTAAGAGGGAGGTGCGCACACTGTTATCAGCTCAATATTAAATATCTTTTTTATTGTTATGGAATGTTTTTTCTAGCGTCGAAGCAGCAGACCATTTCCACTACTGATGATCCAGATGAGGGCAGGACTACTGAAGGGCCAGGTAGAGGAAGAGAGTTAGTCAAGATAGACGTTTATGATGTAAAATATGGCATACAGAAGAACAACAGAAGTTATGTAAAGGAACTTTGATTTGTGAAAAGACTTCTTTATCATTATCTTTATTTTATTTGAATTTCAATTATACATTGTTAAAGGGGCGTGAATAATTGTATGCCATAATCTAAATAAAATAAAAGGCATTGTGAGAGAATTGTTTTTTGTTTTTATCTTTTTCTATGTACTCAAATTTGTCCTCCGTATCAGAGTGGCCTGAATTTGAATTAAATTCCCGGACTGAGAAAAGGGCCCACTCCGGCCCTGGGGCTCCCTCAGTGGAAAAGGCAACTAAAGTGATAACAGGAACACCAAGAGCTGTGACGTTTTAAACTGGGAGTGTGACCGTGCTCTCTGTTTAGAGCAGTGGTTCTCAACTGGTCTGGCTTCAGGACCCACAGTCACCCTTAATGAGAAGCCGTGACCCAAATCAAGGAAAATTTCCAACTTCTCAAATTTACTGAATGAAAAGATTGTGCAGTTAGAATCGGATAGTAAAATAGAATATCAGAATGCCAACACAAAAAAATAAGTTTATTGGTGAACCAAAATGGCAAAAACTAAAATGGCATAACCAAAATGACTTCAAGCAGGAAATATTCCCTTTGATGCTCAATTAGCTGCATTTTAATTAAATCCAAAACACTTCACTTCAGTAACTTCAGCCTTTTTTAACAGACTCAACATGCACAAACATGAAATAAAAAAGTACAATCACTAAGCAGTAGTTTCAAAAATAACTAAAATATGTAGCATTTGCTGAGTACCCACTTCCTGAATATATAAAAATTTCTTATTAAAACTATCTAGTCACTTATTTAAGCATTAATCATAAAGCTGACATAACAAACAACATTTCAGTAACAGCCATTTTGAAGACTCAACAGTACTTTATGCACAAACATGAAATAAAAAAGTGCAACCACTGAGCAGTAGTTTCAAAAATAACTCAAATATGTAGCATTTGCTGAGTACCATTTCCTGAATATATAACAATTTCCTATAAAAACTATCTAGTCACTTATTTAAACATTAATCATAAAGCTGACATAACAATCAGAAACTTTCAGTAACAGCCATTTTTAAGACTCAACAGTGCTTTTATGCACAAACATGAAATAAAACAGTGCAACCACTGAGCAGTAGTTCAAAGAGAACTCAAAATATATAGTTTTAGCTGAATAACCACTCACTGACTTTTGTCTTCAAGATAAGAAAATCCATATCTCATATATACTTCGTTGTATCTGCGTTTCACAATGCTCCACACATGTAAACAAACTATGCAGGTCTTTTTCTATTCTGTGAACTGGTGGGTGTCAACTCACATTACAGGGCATTATCGCCATCTACTGTTAAGGAGTATGAATGACACGTTTTTTTTTTCTTTTTTTTTTTTTTGCATTTCCTTCCCCAGGCAAAGGCCTACGACTCACTGAAAACGGGTCTGTGACCCACTTTTGGGTTGCGACCCAACAGCTAGGATATCGTGTTGACCCTACAGTCTCCTCTGCCTTTGCTAGCATGGTTAAACAAGACAGTTGTCTCAGACTGTGGGTCCACAACAAAAATAATTTAATTGATGGCTAAACCAATCCATCCATTATATCCAAGCACTGCACCCTTTAGAAGACTGCATGGACCTGGAGTTGCGTCCCAGCTGTGACTGGGCGACAGGCATATCCAGAGAAAGTTGCCAGTCCATCACAGCACTAGTGCTGACAGACAACCATACATACTCATACTGACACTCAAACTCATAAACAATTTAAAATGTGTTTGGACTGTGAGAGAGAGGGAAACACCCAGATAAATCTCATGTTGCAAGAAAAGAAAAGCTGAGCAGCAGGTCTCAGAGCCCTTCGGTAAGGTGGCATTAGTTTAGAAATCACTGCTCCACCCTGGTACTCTGGGTAAAGTCAGACTGAGCAACAATATATCACGAACATTAAAACTTAACAAATGGCTTGAGAAATATAGTCTGTTGTACAATGAAAGTAGCAGTATTTGATTCTAGTGCTTGGATCAGTGTATATAAAATCAAATCTCAGGACTGAAATAGAATAACAGATATTACTTATTTTGTTTATAGGAATCATCTGCAAAACATCAGTACCTATTGGACCCAGAAAGTGGTATTTATTCAGCCCCAAAACTTTACCCTCTTCTGTCCTCCACAATGTGCATTCTGCGTTACACATTATTCATTCGCTACAGAGAAACTCCACATCTGCTTTTCAATAAAGGTAAGCAAAGTCAATTTTGTACCCCAATTCGTCATCATTACACAAAGACATTTTCACAAAACATAAATGTCAACAAGCAAGCACCGAATTGCAGATAAACAAGCATCTGCATCAATGGACCCTTTTACACGTTAGACACAATCCCTAATTACTAGATTTGACTGGCCCGACTGCCTTATCCTATCTCATTCTCACTGTACATCAGTCATCATCCATCTCAGTAGCGAGTGTCTCCAGGGTTTACACAATAAAGACTGATCTTTATTTTTATTTTTTTAATGCTCTTTAAATAGTCAAAAGGTTCTAAAAGATTTGAATGTTACCACCAATGTTGCCACCCTGTTGTTACGGGCTGTCCAGTCCCTGTACAAATGGAGTGGGAGCTTGGTCCGCATTGCCGCTTGTAAGTCGAATTTGTTTTCAGTGAGAGTTGGACTCTGCCAGGGATGCCCTTTGTCACTGATTCTGTTCATGATTGCTGTTGTTTCTACTAAATATTTTCCATGCTGTCCCAATTGATCCAGTAGTGTAGCTGGTGCGCAAGACAAACTTTGCTCAAAAAAAAAAAAAAAAAAAGCAAACATGGAGAGTAATGCACATTTCTTTTTCATAGGTGTTAGGGCAGGTTTTTATTTTTTCATTTATTAAAATTTGGCCAAAAGACAACAGCTCTCTAACAAAGAGTGTGCAGATAAGACATAATTCGCATGCTGATTATTTCTGCCTCAGAAAATATGTGTTGATCCTACAAAAGAGAATGTTATTTTGCGACAGTGGACTTAAATGCTTAATATAATCTGAACAGAAGTTACCCCTACCAGGTTATGTCTATAGCATATGTTTCCAGAATGATTAATATACCTTTTGCTTTATGGAACTAATGATGTAGGTTTATTGCTTACTTTGACTTCACATAACCAGGGAAGTGCTAAATCTCCTTTGTGTGGTATGCACTTGCTGCAGGAACCTTGAAGGGACAAACTAAACTTTGGCTCTGGTTTGCATTTTTCAACCCTTTTTTTTCATTTATGTTTTACCTTACCATTGCAGTGTGTCCTGTTATGAGGAACAATCCTGTCAGAGTAGCACTCCATCCTGATTCAGTATCATTGGATACAGTAATGACTGCTGGCAGGGGTGTTCTTTGTCACATTGCAGCTAAAGAAATCTTTCACTGCCCTTTTGCTTTTTATTACAGCGCAAAAGCTATTTACAATCGACAATGCAATGTATCTCTTGTACAAAAAATGACCTTGTTAACCTGTCATATTGAAAATTAAAAGCCCAGAGTTACGAAATACAGTACAATATGACCTAAGATATCCAGCTATGTGTGAGGTCCTTGTGGGAGAAAGCTGACTTTGGTAAATGTTGTGCTTAGAGAATCAGAAGCCACAGGCAAGTTAAATCCATCTCAGCTAGGTTTGCACATTCACTTGCAAATTTCAGTTTTTAATTTGATCAAATTTGCTCCAAATAAAAGATTTTAAAATGCAAATCTTCTCAATACTGTCTTACTTAAGATTCAAGCCTATCCCTTTATAAAGGTTGCTTTTTTGTTAACTTAGGTGTGATATAGATTATTAGAAAAGTGAGAGTAATTGACAGGAGGGCAAAGCTGAATTTCCAGTTAGGAAATGCACTTAGACAGATCACTCATGATCAACAACTGTCCTTCAACATACTTATATTGCCAAAAGTATTTGCTTACCCATCCAAACCATCAGAAGCAGGTGTTCCAATCACGTCCATGGCTACATGTGTATAAAATTAAGCACCAAGGCATGCAGACTGTTTCTACAAACATTAGTGAAAGAATGGGTCGCTCTCAGGAGCTTAGTGAATTTCAGCATGGAACTGTGATAGGATGCACCTGTGCAACAAATCCAGTCATAAAATTTCCTTGTTCCTAAATATTCCACAGTCAACTGTCAGCTGTATTATAAGGAAATGGAAGTGTTTGGGAACGACAGCAACTCAGCCACAAAGTGGTAGGACACGTAAACTGATGGAGCGGGTTCAGCGGATGCTGAAGCGCATAGTGTGTAAACTTCACCAACTCTCTGCAGAGTCGATCACTACAGACCTCCAAACTTCACGTGGCCTTCAGATTAGCTCAACAACAGTGCGCAGAGCTTCATGAATGGGTTTCCATGTTGGAGCAGCTGCATCCAAGCCAGACATCACCAAGTGTAATGAAAAGTGTCGGTGGTGTCAGTGGTGTAAAGCACACCGGCACTGGACTCTAGAGCAGTGGAGGGATGTTCTCTGGAGTGACAAATCACGCTTGGAAGAGTCTGGGTTTGGCGGTTGAGAGGGGAAAGGTACTTGTCTGTCTGCATTGTGACAAGTGTAAAGTTTGGTGGAGGGAGGATTATGGTGTGGGGTTGTTTTTCAGGAGCTGGGCTTGGCTCCTTAGTTCCAGTGAAAGGAACTGTGAATGCTTCAGCAGACCAAGACATTTTGGACAATTCCATATTCCTAACTTTGTGGGAACAGTTTGGAGCTGGTCCCTTCCTCTTCCAACATGACTGTGCACCAGTGCACAAAGCAACGTCCATAAAACATGGATGGTAGAGTCTGGTGTGGATGAACTTGACTGGCCTGCAACCTGACCTCCTGACCTTAACCTGATAGAACACCTTTGGGATGAATTAGAGCAGAGACTGAGAGCCAGACCTTCTGGTCCACCATCAGTGTGACCTCACTTCAAATGTTCTTCTGGAAGAATGGTCCCAAAAATCACTAAACCTCATATATGAGTTAAGGCAGGTGAGCGAATACTTTTGGCAATATAGTGTAACTATTGGCATTCATGGTGTTCAGTGTTGCAGAAGTGGAAATGAAAATCAGGTTCATATAAAGATATAATCTTGTCCCTCCAGAGTTGGTCCAAACCATAGACTGTATAACCTTGGGGTGTCATTTATTGGTTTCTGAAGAGTGGAATTGAAGCTTCTTTCTTTGGACCTTTGGGCACGCCGCTTTGAAGCAGACTGTTTCCATCTGAGCCCGGTTGATCCAAAAATAGGCAAATGGTGAATTGAACAAGTCTGGCAGTCAGATGGACGGCGTCCAGTGTTGATCAGTTTACACAAGATAGCTGTTTTAGCTTATCTTAACTTAGTTTATGCCAACATTACTTTACATGAATTCTTATCAGAAGGCAATTTTGGCCCCTGATGCCAGACGCACAGGGGTTTGCCGCTGCTGGCTGCGCTGGTCAAACTGGCTAGTACTAGCTCCAGGCAAGAAACCTTTGGTCCCCTTCTAGCCCAACCCAGGATGGGTTGTGATCAGAGGCGGCTGGCCCATAGGGGGCGCTGGGGCGCCGCCCCACCAGCTGTGGAGGGGAAATATATTTATTCTATTTTATTTTTATTTATTTTTTTGATCAGCATCAGATTAATTAATAGTATGTGTGTATCTACATGCGATTTAAATAATTTAAACAACATTTCCACCAACTGACACTCATTAAACAGTGAATTTCCACCGACCTACAGTGCGTCATTCTCTCACGGGGCGCTCGGCAAAGCGCCCCTGGCCTGCAGCTAAATAGCCAATCCGGTTATGGTTGCTAGGTAAAAATGATTGATAATTGGCCTATCAACGTCACCAAATTTAATGCCGATGGGGCGCTGGAAATGTCACCCCAACAGCTACGTAAAATGCGTGAAGGTTTATGAGCTAGAGCTACGTGAAGGGCCAGCGGTAGTTTTATTTCGTAGAGCGACTCCCAGACTCTGTCCTACGTCGGGAGAAAAAAAAATACGGCGACGAGGAAGCGAGATGGCGACAACTGGAGTTCAAGAGCAGCTTCCACCTAACTCGGTGAAATCATTATTAATTTTGTGTTCCCTTTTGTGAGACGGAGACGGAGAAAAAAACTTCTCGTTAAGGAGCTGGGGACCCGACAAGCCTGAAATTAACATTTTCCAGTAAAACGAAGGAGAAAGGTAAATCATACAAACGGAGTTTTGTCAGAGTTGATTAAACCCTGAGACGTGGCTGGCAGGTTGTGGAGCAGCTAAAGCACTTTTCTGTTTCCCCTGTATCCTCTTCAGAAGTGACAGATGTGACAAAGACTGGACTAACTGACTTAAAGCACCTCTGAACGGTTCAAGAAACATGAGAGATCCAAAGTTCACATGGAAAACTGCGTAAAGCTAGCTGTGCTCGGAAAGATTAGCATAGCAACGCAGCCAGATGATGGGCACCACATTACTGAAAGAAGGCACAATGAAGAGGTAGATAAAAACCGTAATATTGTGTCCAAGATAATCAATTGTGTTAAATTTTGTGGTGCTTTTGAATAAGCAATGTGGGGACATAATGTCAGCTAGTCCTGGTACTGAGGTACATTGATGGACCCAACAATATACAGGAGCGGTTCTATTGATTCATCAAGCTACCCAACAGCTGTGCGGATTCAACAGCTGGTGTCTTATTGGAGAGGCTGCACAGCATCCTTCCGGAGGGACAATTTACCCCTTGATTTTATAGTATTTGATAGCATAAAGTCTAATATAGCTGTAAATTGTTACTTCTTATTTGAAACTGGAAACTGAAATTAAATTATTATTGTGGACCTGTTGTCATTTTCCGACTGTTCATTTTAATGCTTATGCTAGATTAGGCAGGGAAAAATGTTGCACACGCCCTAGTTATGTATTTCATAAAAACAACTTGAATTTTTTTTTGGTTTGACAAAAAAACTAATGTTTTGTTGGACACAATATGTTTAAAAGTATGAAAACATTAAGGTTTAGTTATAATTGCATAAATTGTCAATATTTCATTACTTTATATACTGTTTTAGGGTTAAATTTGCATAAAATGCTTAAAATGGAATTCTCAAAAATTTAAAAACCAAAAAACACAGAAAATGAAAAAAACTAAAACAGAATTTCAGAAAAAACATAGGACAGCGCAGATTTCATAGGGCCCTACTTTTCGATGTGCCACCGACACAAATTTGGCAGCAGGGGGCAACATTTCACCATCACCGTACCCTGGCTTGCTTCAGTTGTTACATGCGCGCTTCTGTTGGTCATCGCCTCATGAAGATCATGAAGAGGTCGCGGCAAAGTGTGACGTGGGCTTGGATATTTTCGTTGAGAAAATGACCCAAGTGTACTGCAATCACTGCAATGCAAATTACAAATACAATTCATCAACAACGACAATGATGTATCACTTGAACGATGCGCATCCAAGCCTTGTAAAAGACGGTGGCGGCGGTTCATCTCTATTTCAGCCTAGCCACGACCCAGTGTTAGCACGGACCAGAAGGAGCTGCAGTGCACATCGAGCAGAAAAGATCACCAAACTGATTGTGAAGATGGTTGAAACTGATATGCTCCCCATCAGTGCCGTGGAGGGCAAAGGTTTTCAGGAATTAATACAATTTTTGGAATCTGAATACACCATGCCTTCAAGATGCACCGTGACGAGACAGGTCGAAACTCACTATGAACAGCGGACTCAGGAGCTGGCCAGACAGTTGACCATGGCTGAGAAAGTAGCTAGAACCACTGACTGCTGGACCGCAATGACCTCAAAGAGTTATATCACCATCACCTGCCACTATCTCAGCAATGACTGGAAAGTCAACTCGGCGGTTCTGTTTTCTGAAAGCCTGCCAGGGCGCCATACAGCCAACCACCTCACTGAAAAGCTAAACAAAGCTGTAGGACAGTAGGCAATAAACAAAAAGCCTCGCCCATAATACTGGCACCTTGATATAATGGGATATAAAGGTAAATTGTCCTTGTTAAGTAGTCTTCTTTATCTCTTATTATTATTTTTATTTTATTTTATTTTATTTTTTAAAGAAAAGAAAAAGGAAATGTATGTTACGTTATGTATCTCCTATTATTGTCTCTGGCTTGCAACTTGAAGCCTCCCTCGTTTGCGCAATGTGCACTAGTTCACGTTTAACTTGTCTTGTTTATCAGCTAACACAGGGGTGCCCAATCCTGGTCCTCGAGAGCCCCTATCCAGCATGTTTCAGAGTTTACCCAGCTTCAACACAACTGATAATGATCGTTATCAGGTTGTCATCAAAGTCTGCACAAGTCTGTTGATGACACAGCCACTTGGGGCCAATTCCAATTCCTCTCTTAACCCTCAATCTCAACCCTCGCCCTTAACCCTCAATTTTTGGCCCTCAATCTTAACCCTCGAAAGTAAGTGTAAGGGTTATCTTGTGACTTAGAAATGGGACACCCCTCGAGTGCAGTTACGTCATCAGACTGAAACGTATCAGAGCCCGTGTTGTCTCTGTATTTCCTGAAATTACACAGGGGTAACATTGAAAAGAGCGCTGTATATTCTCTAAATAATATTAGCAAATAACACAATAGAGGATACATTATTCAGTCCATCGTCGCTACACAACAAGGTATACAAGTAACGTGAAGCCGCCTGGGACCGCCGACGGGACCCGTACCGCTGACGGGACCGGGACCGCTGACGGGACCGTTACGGCGGAACGGGACCACCGACGAGTACAAGTAACGTGAAGCCGACCTGGACCGCTGACGGGACCGAGACCGCCACGGACGGCGGACCGGTCCCGTCGGCGGTCCGGGTCGGCTTCAAGTTACTTTGTTGTGTAGCGGCGGAGGACTGAATAATGTACCAGGACCACCGACGAGTACAACGTGAAGCCGACGGGGCCGCCGGTCCGGCAGCAAACATCGTAAAGTAAAAAAATAAATGTTACGCAACAACGATGTTAATCCATGAAAAAAATCTCAAACACAATAAAATGGTTTCGTAACATTTATATCTTTAAGATATACGAAGATACTTACGTTTGTAGCTAGCTTCTGGATAGCCCTTACTTCCAAGGGCGGTGTCGGAAAATCTCAATTTTGAGGGCGATACAGCCCTCAAACTCGTCCCTCAACTTGATGTCCCTTAGAATCGGGACACCACTTGCCCTTAGCGGGAGCGCGCATTTTTGAGATTGAGGGTTGAGATTGAGGGTTGAGATTGAGGGTTGAGATTGAGGGTTAAGGGAGGAATTGGAATTCACCCTTGTATCATGGTGTCCCAAAGCAGGGAAACATCTAAAACTTGCTGGATAGGAGCTGTTGAGGACCAGGATTGGGCACCCCTGACCTAACACTTGTTTTTTTTTTTTTTTTTTGTTACTCTGTAAGAGTATAGGGCATGACAGACCTAATTGTGGTAATTTTTAATATAAAAATGTTAATGATTAATTGATTATTAATCATTAATTCTCCCGACGGTCGACAAATAAATCTACACAGAATGCCCATCTCTACCATGTACATTCAGTCAAATAAGCATTCAGTGTCTGCTCCATTTGTCGACCGTCGGGAGAATTAATGATTAATAATCAATTAATCATTAACATTTTTATAATAATTTTAATGAATAATTGATTATTAGTCATCAATTCTCCCGCTTATTCTCAAATAAGCATTTAATGTCTCCTCCATTTGCACCTCATTGTTTGGCTCCTCTTAACTAGTAGAAGTAACAGTACTGCAGACTGTGCCACTGGTTGGGAAATTATTTCTCTTGATCATAGAAGGTAAAATGCCTCAAGGCCCTCATTTTGGTTCTATAACTAAGACACTTCTTCCTTTAACACTGTTCGTTCAGTGAGTCAGTGTTTAAATTACTACAAAAGAACTGATGATCAAGTTCTTTGTGTGATATTCATGTATGTGGTTGCACTTTAACTTTTTTTTTTTAATTTTTGCTTTTTAATTTTAACTTTTAATTTTTGTTATTCTGTAATGATTCTGTAAATCTAATTTTATTTAAATAAAGACATGCATTGCACCTGTGTTTTTGTGTTTTTTTTCCCCCAACTTTCTTTCTTTCTTTCTTTCGGCTCAGGAGTGGCTTTGACCTCCTATTTTCCCGTTTCTATTTCTAGGGGTTGGGGTATTCTGCTGTCAGGATTGTGGAGAGGCCTTCAGAGAAGAGACAGCCTACTTGGAACATCGCTATCAGCACCAGCAACAAATCAAGTGTTTAGATGACCAGTCCAGTCATTTACTTGGTGCCCAAAAGGACAGTGAAGCACCTTATTCCTGTACTTTATGTTCACTCTCTTTTGCCGAGATGAGTGAACTCGACTTGCATATGAAGAGCCATTCTCAGATCTCTCTCTCCGAAGGAGTCTGGTATTGCGACTAATTCTGGTGTATCAAAGCGCCACGCCTATGAATGTTCAGACTGTGGAAAATCTTATGCTGTGATTGGACACTTTCTTAACCATCTGCGTTCGCACCAGAAACCCTCCAAATCTGTTTTTAATGACTTGGAACATTTGAAAAAAAAGTCGTTTCAGTGCGAGTCTTGTGGGAGGAATTATTCTCGTGCTTCAGCCCTCGATGCCCATCGACGGTGTCATGAGGAAAAATTGATAAAGTCCAAAAACAGGAGCTCAGGGTATGTAGCTCAAATTGGAGAGCTTGCTGCGGAAACAAAGCCCAGTAAAAGTCAAACAGAAGATGATACTGAAAAGCTTTTTAAATGTGTTTATGTGGTAAAGCTTTTTCTACCATATTGCGTCTGAAAAACACACCAGCGATTCAGCCGCAAAGGACAGTGTTCTCCTGAAGAAATGAAACAAAAACCAAAGAAGGACTGCAATGATTTTTACTGCAGTGAGTGTAAAAAGGCTTTCAGTGGCCACGTTGCCCTCCTTAACCATCAGCGATGGCATGCTAATCACTCAAATGATTCAGCAAGAAGGTTCCCATGTGAGGAATGTGGAAAAGTATTTATGACCCTAACGTTCTACTACAGGCATCAGCGCACAGTGCACAGCGACGAAACCCCTGCAAAATCGTTCCATCATCAAGTGTGCCAGCTTCAAAAGAAGGCATTTGAATGTAAAGATTGTGGACTGAAGTTTTCCAGGGCTTCAGCACTTCATTCTCATCAACTTCAACACACAGATGTTTTCAGAGAAACTGAGAAGGAACCTCAGATACATTCCTCTGTGTCACCACCCATCAAAGTATCAGAAACTGGACAGAAAGAGGCTGAGCACTTGGAGGCTTCTCCAGAACAAAGAGTGCAATCGGAAAGTTTTCTTCCCACCATTGTTGTTGTTGTGGATGAATTGCATGTAAATGAGACTGATGAAGACATGGAGTGCTACGAACCTGGGGACTTTAATGTCCAGGTGATCAGTGCAAGCGAATCTGAAGATGAGCCAGTTGAAGATGTTAATCCTGATCTTGAGCTGTTGTGTGAATCTGATCAGGAGGTAAAAGATGACAGTGACACACAAGTTTCCCCCAGTGGTCTTGTGTCAAAACCAGAGATAGACTTGAAAATAGTTCAGATTGACTTTGAGCAAACTGACGAGCAGTGTGCACTTGTAGCAAAGGAACCAGAGAATAAAACAGCGGAGGAAAGATTTGTGTGTCCAGAGTGTTATCGTGAGTTTCCTAGTCCTTCATCACTCCGGGTTCACAGAATGTGGCATGGGGTTCATAAGAGACGACAACAGACTCATGGTCAGTCAGTGACGGTTTACACATGTGACTTCTGCGGTTACAAAGCCAGTAGCTATGAAGCACACTGTAATCACATACAAACCCACAGTAATCAAATCCCTAACAGTGACGTATTGAATCAAACTGAGGGGTTAGAGAATAAAACTTGGACATGTAGTGAGTGTGGTCAAGTTTTCCCTTGCTTGTCCGCTTTAGTCTCTCATCAGTTGCATCATCCTAAAAGGAAACAGTTCCAGTGCCCAGATTGCAAGATGTCTTACTTACACGCAGCTAGCTTGTTTAACCATATGAAAACATGCACAGCAGAAAAGAGGGAAAATGCTTCAGTCACTAAGAAAGAATACAATCCAAAGAAAACACTGTTAGGCCCAAAGATTTATCATTGTGAACAGTGTGGAAAGGGGTTTTGGTCTTTAGGGGCTTACTCTCCCACCACAAGCAAAATCAGACAGAGTGTGCAGATTTGAGGCTAAGAAAAGGGGTCCCAGGATCAGTTCACTCCGTCAATGGACGTGCACGCTCCAGCATTAAGGTTGCATGTCCAGTGTGTGGCAGAAAGTTCCGCCACAGAGGAATCATGACGTTGCACATGCGCAAACACGAAAATGGAAATCACAAATGTGAACTCTGCAACCGGTCCTTCCGTCTTTTTTCAAGCCTCCTCAGGCACCAGGTTGTGCACAGTGACCAGTTTACTCCCCCCACCCAGTAAGTCTTTTCAGCATCAGGTAGAGCAGTGCAGTTGAAAAAGAACACGTACAGACAGCTGTCCTGACTGCGGGAAGCTGTTTTCACGGGCCAAAGCCCTGCAGTTTCACATGAAAAGCCACGGTTACGAGACCGGCCACTCACCGTCTTCACCCAGGTCTGCAGTCGCACTGGCGGATCTGCAGTGTGCA